>NDXB01022541.1:29053-59363 GCA_002631895.1 Agapornis roseicollis
TTGTGTTTTTTGTTTTTTGTTTTTTTTTTTTAATCAAACATTGATAAAACAGGGCCTGAATGCTGAAATCCATATCAAGGATGCAGATTCCTTGCGAAGACCCATATTTGCTATCTTTACCCACGTTAGATTGGATATTTTTTCAAATAGGCCTTCAGAGACAATGCATTTGGGCAGAAAGAGATTAATTTGGTCCCAACAAACCTCCCCAAAAGCAGAGAGGTTTTGCCATCTCTCGATGTTTTCAGGAGAATCTCAAAAGAACTGATAGATACTACTGCTACTAGCCTAGAACTCAAAACTTCTTTCTATGGAAGTTTTTTCTATGGAGAGCAAGGTGAATAAGAAAAATATTTGAAATGGAAAGCTGCAAAACCGCATTTCAACTAAGTCTATGCAGCAACTGCAATTATGTATAATGAGGTCATGTTGCGCTGAAGATGCTGCACCACTGGCTGCATACTCTACTATTGTCAATTTAGAAAACACATTTCAGACTGCACATAATAAGTGACCTTCTGTGCATGAAGCTTTGTCAGGATGTGGTTGAAGCTGGCTGAACAGCCTGAGGAACTTGCAGATTTACTAAACATTTCTGCTGATATGGACAGGACAGTCAGGAATATGTTCAAGAGTCCTCCCTAACTTCCAGAGCTGACCCAACTGGCCTCTACTCAAGATGAAGATGTAGTTGAATAACAAAACTGTGCAAGTATCAGTACAATTGTGTCTCTTCTGGAAAGCTACTGTACAAAACATACTTTTGCTAGCTGCATCCTCATAGAAGCATCTTCCCATTACAATATGTCATAGGATTTCCTATGTCAAAAGGCAGGTCCAAATAAGGATTAAGTCTTCCCTCTGTGCTGGTGAATAATGTTGCAATAGCCTGACTGACAGTAGTCATGCTCTATCAATGCCAAACTGCAGTAAGAAAATGAAGAATCACGTCTTGTATTTTACAGAAATGCTTGTTTAAAGCATATTACGCTAATGCTTGATTAGAATCATATGAAACATGTCTCTTTTTTCTATTTGAAATCCCAGGGAAAGCTTTTCTTTCCACTATTTTATTCCATCTTTTCCACTCAGAGGTATGATGGCGACCTAATGTTTTTGCTGTCAGTACTTCAACAGTGGTCTTCTTACAATTAATGAAGATGAAAGTCACTGAGAGTTAATCCTTGAAATTTTACACCAAGTATTCAATGTTTGTGTACTCAAACACATGGAGCACCGCCTTGCTCCAATGAAACCTCCCATCTATTTGTGTCCTTTGCTAACTCCCAGCATATGGTGTTTTAAAAGAGATAGCTAAGAACAATGGGCTAAACAGTGGAGCTTTCCTTCACTAAGAAATCCACATCTTAAGCGCAGCCAGGAAGTGAACAGGTCTATAGCGTTTAAAGTCGAACTAGAATAACTGCTTAAAGAGTTTAAACCATAAAAATCTTTAAGTTAAAGAAAAAAAAAAAGAAAAAGAAAAAAGGCACCTGAAAGATGTTAACTTGGTTTCTAATTGAAACAATGGTGTGTTTTATTTCATGTTGGGATTTCAACAGACTCTTAATTAGGCTTTTCTACCATGCAGTTTTCATTTAAAAGTGTCTTGCTGACATTCTGGTCATCAAGAAAATCCTGGGAGGCTTGACACCTGTTACTCCTTGGAAGAACATTCATCAAAAAAGGCAGGCAGGCAAATAATACTCCCCAACTCTTAGAATAAATATTAAATTAAAATATACAGAGTATCTAAAAGATTAATGAAAGGGGAAAAAATGTCTGGAAAATACTTTGTGAGGTCCAGACTTAGTGATGATAAATAGATAGCAATGTTCAAAACAAAAGGCAAAAACACATGGCTTGCCGGCTATGTTGTGGAATACTAATAGAATATTTACAATGTGAATGTGTAGCTGGTAAAATCACTACTATCTTGTTTCCTATGTACATGAAAAAAAGATGCTTACATATTTTATGAAAAGCAGCTTAAACAGTTATTGAAAACAGCACTTGAAACATTTTTTTCTATATAGTAAGAGATCAGAATACAAGACCTTGTCATCATGCAGAATAAAACATACAATCAGAATACATCACTTCATTTTTTGAAACATTGAATAGGATTTCTCATAAATATCATTGCTATGATTTGCCTTGAAGTGGCATAAAATTGGTAAATAAACAGTATTAAAACCTAGAGTGAACTAAAGACAGAATTCCATTTTGTACTGAAGATACCACTTTAGATTGAACTTCAGATAACTAGACTAGACTAGACTAGAATAGAACAGAACTGTTGGACATGATCTAAAACAAACATCTAGTTTAGGGACTGTAGTGACAGGACAAGGGGTAACGGGTTCAAACTTAAAAAGGGGAAGTTTAGATTGGATATAAGGAAGAAGTTCTTTACTGTGAGGGTGATGAGGCACTGGAATGGGTTGCCCAGGGAAATTGTGAATGCTCACCTGGCGGTGGTCAAGGCCAGGTTGGACAGAACCTTGGGTGGCATATTTAAGTGTGAGGTGTCCCTGCTTATGGCAGGGGGGTTGGAACTGGATGATCTTAAGGTCCTTTCCAACCCCAACTATTCTATGATTCTATGATTTTATGACCTAGTCCAATTGCCTGATCACTTCAGGGCTGCATAATAATTAAAGTATGCTCTTAAGGACGTTGTTGAAATGCTTCTTAAATATTGTCAGGCTTGCAGCACCAACCACTTCTTGAGGAAGCCTGTTCCAGTGTTTGACCACCTTCTTGGTAAAGAAATGCTTCCTAATATCACGTCTGAACCTTCCTCAATACAGCTTTATACCATTCCTGTGCCCTGTCACTGGACACAAGATCAGCATCTCCTTCACTTCCCCTTCTCAAGTTTGACTCCTGGGCTTTATTGACATAGACAGCATTAGTTTTAAATGCTGATTTTAAAATAAAATAAGAACATCATCAACAGAGCTTGAGATGCATGGCTAAATTAGAAAGAGAAAGGGGAAACTATTTTACTACTCTGCTGTGACTTATTTTCCTGACTTTAGGGAGAGAAGAAAGCCCCCAAAATTTCTTTCTCTCATTAAGAGACATATATTGTCCACTGTGTTACATATACACAGAAATAAAACCATCAACTGCAATCTGGTCTGAGTTAGCTCCATTTTTTATGTGAAGAAGGTCTGTGAAGGCATATTTTGGGATTCTTCTGTGGATTTAAAGTGAGGGGGGGCTTAAACTGTTATTGCCCAAGTAGTTTTCTGTCACATTTTACATGAAATTTACTGTCCCAAAAGTGTAATTCTCATGTGAGCACTCCTAGGCTGTTTCAGTACAAAGTCAGTGGAGTCAGCTTAAAGCATCTTAAACCAAATTTGGATGACTTTGGACTTATGTGAACAACTTACATAGACACTTTTAGCCCCACAGCTGTGTCAACAAAAACTGAAAGAAATAACTTTTGAACTCCTATAACTAGATGCAAAAGAAATGACCGGTATATGTATTCAGACTTACTTGGAATGAGAAAAATTAAAAAGGATGTTAGACAGATTGTGGCAACACTGATGGAAGTTCAGTCTCAGGACAAATCAACATCTATTAATTGGAATTCAAATTAGAGGTATCAGAAAGTGAAAAAAAAAAAAACCATAACAAAACTACCAAAAACCTAAAAATTAGGTGAGCTTAGATGTCTCTGTTTTTGTTTTGGTCACTGTGAAACGAAGGCAAGAAAATACCAAATCCCCAAAACTATAAGACTTTTGCATTATTTTTCATACCTCACATACTGTAAGATACCTTCAGAGCCAGATTTCTAGCAAAGTGTACAGAGTCCACGTTCTTTATGGTATGGGCTGTTGTAGAAATATTGTAGCAAAAACTATCATAGAAAAACAACCTGCCCCCACTATAACCTACTGTATATAAAATGTTTTACTCTTACCTAGAGCTGCCTTCTGAATGTGCCTCTGGGTTATCTTTCCTTTCAGATGGTCTACAAACAACACAAAGTGCAGACAGTTAGAATTCAAAATGTCAGTAATCAATGAAGGCATTGCTTATTTCCCACTATTTTAAAACCCCTGTGCTGCTGGCCAACTTAAGGGTATTTTTGTGACCCACAGGACAAGTAGTTTTCTGAGTTCTTTCTTTCTTGGTGTTGCAAGTAAACAAGTAGGCACAATTGGCTCTGCATATCCTAAGATTTAACTTTATCCAGTAAAAAAGACTGAAAATGAAGCTATTTATTGTCAAGCACTTTTACAGGATAATGATCTCCTGCAGCTAGATACAAAAGAAGTCCAAGTGAGGCTAGAGGGCGTACAGAATTCCAAGTATCTGTTCAAATAGACTTATAGGTGCTAGCAGTGGAAATCAGATATTAGGTCACTCGGTCCATCTCTTTGCCAGTGAAGAACTGGTTCCCTACAGTCCATTTGCTCCTGTTTGTACAGCTCAGTTTTAAATAAGGCATGTGATAGAGCTTCTGCAAGTTCTACTATTTAACACAGCTCCCTGTCTAGATGTCACTGGTCTTCAATGGAAATGTTTTCTTTAATTTCATTATCTCCTAACTATTATTCCTAGTTAGGCTCCCATGCCCCATAAAATTCACCTTTACCCTCTTTTCATTAATTTCCTCCTTGATCTATGACACTGTCCAGTTCACCAATTATTTCAAACTGTAATTAGATTACCACATGGGAAGCCATTATTCATAGATATTAATGGAACCAATAAAGGAAAAACATAACCCTACATGCTATTTGTGCTTTGCAAATTTTAGAAAGCAACTCAGTTGATGTCAATACTCAGCAAAATTGGATTAAGTACACCAGGTTTTTCCTCAAATTGCTTTTGCTATTCTGGATACTTAGATCCCTGTATTCTATTGGACTATATCATACAGAGTGATGTTATTAATTGAATATTGAGCCATGAGACAGTTATGAAACAATTTGTAGTAATCTTGCAATTCATCTCAATGGATTACTATTAATTTAGGTGCCTCAGAAAACCATGTATTTATCTTCATGTAAGGGCTCATAAACTCCCTCTCTTAGGCACTATGAGCTGCAAAAGGCAAAAGTTCTAGTAGTGAGAACATCCTGTTCATCAAGATTCAACAGAAAATAAAAGTGACATCCAAGTTCTCAATCATATCAATAAACAGTTTTAGTAGCATTATTTCTCTTTCTTTAGCCATACTAGAAACAGATTATCAGCAATCTAAATGGTTTGCATTTCAAGTGGCAATGAGGTCAACGAAGCAAAAGCAAGCTAAACAACTTAGTGAAAGTAAGATCAAACAGATAGATCATAGTTTGCAATCAATACTAATATGTGGAAATACAAGAATATGGAGACTGGTCTTTAAATTATTACAGCCAAGAGTCCTGACTTTCAGTTACCTTGAATTTACTTTCAGCACAGCTAGGACAGAGAGCACAAAAGCTGCAGAAACCTTACTTTTATTGCCAACTTTGTTAGGCCAGCCAGCAGTGTGGGACTGCCCCAGATGCTCCTCCCTTGCCTCATTCTAGCTTCCTTACAGTTCTGCTCTGTCCATGATATGGACCATGATGATGTAAGAGATCTTGCCTTTCTTATATTTGGCAGCTTTATGAAAGAATGAGAAGTTGGAAACAGACCACTGTAATCAGAAAGGAACCAAAGAAAACCTCCTTCAGCTAGAAAAATAAAAATCCAGTCTTACCATTTTTACACCAAAAAAGTTTGTTTGTTTGTTTTTTTTTTTTTCTATGAATAGAAATAGAAAGGTGACATTCATCCAGTTCACACAGTCCAAACTGTCTTTTCTGGGCAGCAAAAACTGAACTTCATTTCACACAAAACTTCTTGGAGGAGAAACTTTAATTGTATTATGGGAAAAGTAAGCCAAACAGGAATTCTGGTTCAGAGGACATAATGGTATCATGAGGCACCTGACTAATTCCATACCAAGACTTAGACAGATATGATTTAATATTTCAATTTGTTTTAATCCAATTTGAAATTCGACAGTTTATTTAGATTTTCTTTGGAATTTTTTTTTTTTTGTGTAGAAACTCTTATTTTTGACAAAACCTTAACATTTTCAGTACATGTTTTTGATTAAAGTAATCTTGTTCTGTTTTTATTACAAATACTTGTGGGAGAGAATGAATGTTTCTGACCTGCTCTATTTCAGCTTCTGAGAACTCCATCACCCCAATGCAAGGCTTGAAGTTCACAAGTGACAGAAGCAGGGGATGATGCCAGTACTATTGCCTTCACAGACCTTCCCATATAAACAAATGGAAGATTCCAGTTTTTAGTACTTCCAGTTCTACAACCTTCATAAACACAAATATTTACCCAAAGGGATATGAAGAATAACATTCTCATCACAAAACCCCATGCCTCCTAATTCCAACAGTGTAAAGTTGTGGACAAGGTAATACTTAAATGTGGTTTGCAAAAACTGAATTTAAGACTTGGAGAACAACTCTCAACATATGGCTAATTATGTTTTTCGAAGTTTCACCAAATAAGGAGCTAAAAATAGGTCTGCAGCTGATACCGAATAATTTTTTCCAGTGGAGTCATTCTTCATTTGAAGATAACAGTCCCAGTAAAATGTTGAATGCTGCAACTCCACATGTTTTGGCAAAAAAGTAGGTTTTGGGAATTTAAGAATTCACTCAGCATGCAGCCAGCTGTCATTAAGACTGTGATAAAGCTGTTGTTTTTGGCCTGGGTTTCTGGACACATGTACCATCCAGAGGTATGGAAAAGAGATGAACTGGTAACACAGAACTGCAGCTTTGTGACAGGAGACAAAAGCAAGGAGGGAAATGGAGAAAAAATGGAATAGAGAAGTCTAATTAGACTGATGTAAAGCAGAGGAAAGCATACATATGCTGACTAAATATGACAAAATCCATAACTTTAATAGCACAGCTGTCCTTCAGCTTCTTGTCTTTGTGTTCTTCCAGAGTTTTTCAAGGAGCTGAGTTTATTATAGATAATGAATACTTTGACATTACTGCACATGCTTCAGGGCAATACAAAAATGAGTATGCTACAATAAAAAAATATTTTAAAAAGTATTCTGAGATTTTTGAGTCTACGTTACAGGTTTTAAAGCTTCTCTGATGTTTTATCAGACCTTCCATATAATACTATTATAAGGACAAAATACTGGACAAGCAAAAACTACACATACAACCTTAACTCCCTCCCTTTGAGAATATTTGCTGTTATTGTTGTGGATAGACCATTAACTTCATGCAGGGTCTCTTCTGACTTAATAAGCAACAGGCTGGAGAATTTGTCAATGACCTCTCATCATTTTTTGATACTTTTCTATTATTTTACATTTTCCAAGCCTGTGTTTAGCTTAAGAAGTCTTTCCTTCCAGGAGATCCTGAAAGCTTCACACCTCAACTAGGATGCTGTATCTGAATCAGATTAGGAGTCCTGCTGAAAGAGCACAAATTAAAGCTGTATACTTGGCAAATAATCACTGAGGTAGGCTTTTAGAGACAAAGAGGAGGGTAATCGCACAACTTCCACGGGTCTTGTAGTGATATATCTTTAACTGAGCTTGAGATCAACCTGGATGCTTTCTGAATTTAGAAAAAAATGCACAGGCCTTTACTCTGTTGTCCCAAGGTTGATTGTAACTACTCAGCTGTTTTTTGGTAAGTTGGACTTAATAGTACCCAGGCTGTTTTAGCCAATCATGGATGTTTAGTAGCAAGCACACTCCAAGAGAATTCAGCATAAGTACACAGTGTTTCTGGATTCTCAGTGGGTAGGAGATAGGCAGCTCAGTCAGTAAAATAGTACTTCTGTATGCACTAGAAAAGGCAGTTTGAAGGCAGTTTGTTGTTTGCTTCCCCAGACAGCTCTCCTAAATTTAGGTGCCTAAATTTCACTTAAGCTATATCTTAGATGCCAGAGTACTACTTAAGGTGTTGTTCAAAGTTAACAAATGTTCTCTGTATCTATCTTCATATGCTGGAAAAAAGACAGAAATGATGCACATCTGGAAACTGTTCCTTTGTTGTTTATCACATCTGTTTGCTCATGAATTAAATATTAAGTTGACCCAAAAAGCATGGCTGAAAAGCAATGTCATACGGATAAGGAAGCATAATCTGCAATTAGTGTTCTTGATGTTCATATGACTAAATGCAGCTTATCTTTTTATTGTTTCTGAGAAATTAATGTGAAGAGGAAGAATAAAGAAAAGGAAATCAGATCAACAGCTTTGTATGCAGGTTCTATTTTTTACTTTTAATGTCCAAATTTAAGAAGCTTAAAAAAATAAATATATAGGGTCTTAAAGCACAAATAGGCAAAGTCAAAGACAAGTTTTCTGGTAATAATACATTGGTCTCAGTTAATATTTTAAACAGAGAGTGAACATATCCATGTATAAGAGGGACATGGTTCTGTTCTGTTCTAATATTGCCTTCATAGCTTTAGTAGAAATTTTTGCAATTTCTATGCAACAATTTGATGTTTCGTTTTGTGATATTTTTATGGACAGGACTGCCCAAGAGAAAATTAAGCAGAGTTCCAGGCCTCACTATATCTTTCAGTTCCACATCTTAGAATTTTGCTTTAATGCAAGAAATTGTCTCAGAATGGAGCTCATATAGCTATGTGAATTCGGGACAAATGTGACACACTTAGACTGATGTTAGGAGTCTGTCAGATATGACACAATATTAAAAATCAAACAAATAAAAAAAATAATGGTGCTGTATCTGCTTACATATGTTACCATGTTTTGAGGGCATGTCAAGTTTTCAGGATGACAGAAACAAGGCCAGAGTGAGAATAGGTGGGTTTTTTAGTGCTTGTTTACTTGTAGCATGTATACCAAGCCTTTGAGAAATGGTTTTTTAAGTGTTAGACACATATTAGCATTTGAGAAAAATCTGAAATAGCTACCTGTAAAGATACAATATATATTTACTGTTGTGGATAAACCTAAGTCTTTTTCTTGAATTGCTCAACGACTTAAAACACAACCTGATTCTAAATAAAATGGCATAACCATGTCATCTTCCCTCAGCCTTAACTAAAGTGCATGAGAACATCTTCAAAATACAGCTATTCTCTGTTGATTGCACTCCTTTTGCAATATTCACTACCAGCTATGGTGACATCACTTGTCTTCCATGGTTTAGGAATTAGTTTGATTAGAAATAAGTAGCTGTTATATTTTAGTACATGTAAGCACATCTGCCTATACCACAGCTCTGCATGAATGCTGTATGGATGTGTAAATGAACTGCAGGATCCTATGGGAAAAAAAAATCTATTTCTGTGCTCATGAAGGGGTTTTGCTCTTTAATAATGCTACTCTGAATAAGCTACGGTCTACTTCTCTAGAGTCTGAAGGTTTGATTCTTCACTCATAAAATCTCCTACCATTCAGTACTAAAGACAAACATGATAAAGGAAAGCATCTTGTACAAAAGACTGTAGGATTTTAGAAAAGCCCTATAATATAGCATTAACTATTATCTAGCATTATTTCTTTGAAAAAATAAATTGAATATACTGACTTAAAAACTCATTAGCCTAATAAAACAGCAAAATGTAGCATATAAATTCAGCAATGACTACCTTTTTTCACTCTGTAGACAGCCTACAAGCAGAAAATCTGTTACTACGAGGTACTCTTCCAAGCTTATAATCATGGCAGTTCATAGCTTGATTTAACCCAATAAGCCTGGTCCATTTGCTTTCGTTACCTAGTGAAACCTTAAGTAAAAAGTGTTTACTTTGTTTCTTCCTGAGCATAAGTAGTTCTCCTGAAAATACTTCTTTTTCTAAAGAACAGAACATTGTTTGCAATAATTAGAAAATTAAAATGTTTCTTGCACATGTAGATTCCAACACAGATCCAAAGAGAACATTAACATCTTAGGCCTGGAGTGACTGTTCCACTAATAAGGTTCCTCTGTTTAAAGAATAGCACATCAGGGGAGCATAACTGAGTTCTTCAAATTAATTAATTCAGTTTGGTATTTTCTGCATAAGTCATTTGACACATGGTGTTTTCTCATTCTAATGACCCATTCAGCCTATGCACAGTCATCCAGCAGCATTGCCTATTGTTTGAAAGCAAATACAAACATATGCAAGCCACTCTGAAACAATGGACAATATTTAGCATTGGCATAAACATATACATTGCTCCTGGAAGCCAAAAGACTTGTACATTCCAAAATAAGTTTCCTGAGTGCTGCTGCAAAGATGATTTTATATTACTGAAGATGGTATCCTCTTCTTATAGGGAGGAGCAGAAAAAGGAGAAAGGCTGCCAGAAAGCTTCTAGAGCTGTCTGGTTGACTTAGTTTCATCTTTAACAGAGCAGGGAAGACAAATAAGTCCAACAAAGAATTGACAGACATAGCACTAAGGTCTTTCTTTCTGTCTTCTCTGAATTGCCTAAGCACGACCTGTGATGGAGCAATAGCTGAATAGACAGCTGTTACAGCTGCCATCAATCTGCATGTACCCCACAAGTGAGGCAAGAGTTAGACCTATTATGTTTCCATTTCCTGCAGTAAGTATAGCAAAGACGGATTGTCTCTCCTGATTTCAGAAAAGCATAGTGACGCTTTACAGGTCATTATAATAGAGTTTATATTCTTGTCTTGTTTTTCTCCTTGGTTGCGCATCTCACTGTCAGATTTCTGAAGACTCTCATTCAGCTAAAAGTATTGCATTATTATTCATTGCCTAATCATAGGGTGTTAAGAATTACACTAAGCAAAGGTAACTACTCCAACACAATGTGAGTCCTGCTCATGTTGCCGTCACCTCAGAGATTCTATGGAAAACTTTTCATGGAAATAAAAAATAGGATTTGTGGATTACAGCAAGGAAGTTAATTCATTACTCTGATATACCATGAACATCAAAGAAACAAAAAATTCATTAACATGAACTTCTCAGTGAATTGCTAGCAAGAAAGGAAAATATATTCTATTTCTACTACAAGCCAACTGGCTGCTTCCAGAACAAGAAAATTGGTCATGGAAACTTTCATCACAGCCTGAGACTGTCTGCTCCAAGATGGTGGCAACCAGCTACATTTTGCAGCTATCTCTCAGGCCTTGTGAGATGCCCAACATCTGTTCTGCATTATAGCACCTTGACAGAGATCATATGAAAGATGCTGTGAGAGATCACAGCATATTTATATCATGCTCTACAGATCCCTGGCTAAATTGAGCCACAGAAATCATGCTTGAAGTGAGCTGGACATTGGCAGAAAAAGAACCTTAACAGAATCAGATTGAAGGTTCGTTATATTTCATCATTGAAAGAAGAAAAAGTTTAAAATGGAAGGAGTTGTAACCAAGCAGAAAAATAAGATGTAGCAAAACAAAGTAAGTAACATTTCTAACAAAGGACAAACTGCAGTTGGTTAAGAAAATAAAATCTGCAGAAACTCAGCTGTTTCTCCATGTTTTCAGATCCATGCTTCCAAAATTCAAAATGTAACATTTAAAAACTAGATTCCAAAACTGCAGTCACAATGGCACGATGATTAGATATTTATCCAAAACAAGCACACATAGGAACTATGTTTTTTTCAGCATTAGCTTGCAAAACAATTGGGCCAAGAAATTAAGGAGAAAGAATCTGAAGACTGTGTCAGCCATGCTAAACGGCTTCAGCTTTAACAGCTACTGCTATTTTTGGTAGATGCATAAACATGCCTCCTTTATTACAAAACTGCTTTGAAACTGACCTGTAGATCAGAAACAGACTGAGGCTTCTAGGCGCTGGGCCACAATGAACAGCATTCCAGCTGGGAAATTACATCTAGGGGACTATTTGTCCCATGGCCTGTTTCTTCTGTTTTTCTCACAGATGTCTGCAGGTTTTGCAGAGCTAATGTGCTTCGTTTTGTTAGTCGTAACTGACACCTCTTATGGATAAAGAGCATAATTACACACCTGAGATTAAGCACAGCAGAAATATCACTTGTGCTCCTTTTTCTGACACAACTTGTGCCCTGAGACCAAGACAGACTCTCTGCTAAGTAGCAGAGAATATCTGCAACATGGCAACTTTCCAGGAGAGAAGAAATCAGTGGGGACTAAGTGTATCAAGGCTTTATTTTTATATATGTATACCCCAGTGCTGGAACACAAGTGGTGAAGTAGGAGGCTTTTTTTTTTTTTCCCAGAAAGCTTCCTGTCTACACTGATGTGTGCTTGTCAAATCTCCTGCTTCTGATGGTAAACTACTGCTTGTTCAAGATCATTGATTTGGCTGTTCATCTGAAATTCCTCAGGTACTGAGGAGTCCAGCTAGGGTAGCAGCTGCCAGGCAGCCAGAAATCCTGAACACATAAATCACTGTACATGCAGAATGCATACAGAGTGACACTGAGCAGGCTTAGTACAAGTCATCTGGGCACACACAGTATGTTTGACTCCTGCAGAATATGTTGGATGGGTTGCGGAGCATGTGTTGCATGAGTGCCCTCTTGACACATAGTCAGCATATCCTGAGCATGTTAGATGCACTGCAATGCTCAGTTTCTTGTCTATGAGGGAAATCTCAGATCCCTAGTACTCTAACGCCAAGAATTAGTGAATATGTTAACGCTTGGTTCTCAGGGAGCTTTCCACATCAGGAATGGACTCTGATGAAAGAACAAGATAAATTGCTGCTCTTGCGAGTTGTGTCTTTCATGACACGGAAATCTATGTAATGTTTAAAACCAGTATACAACACTTCCATAAAATGAAACGCTTGTAAAATAAGAAAAAGCATTTTAAAGACCACATCATAGCTGTAGTAACATTTCTAAAGAACAAAAATGAGAAATCTTTTAAAGGTAACCACCTCTTAAATAGGGGACAGTCCTAAAGTGACAGGCTTGAGTGCACAACAATGGATTACTCTCAACATCAGAAGAGGCTGAGCAGCCTCAGTGGTATAAAGCTTGGTGAAATCTTGAATGCAGCTCAAGGAGGCAGCTTCAAAGACCTCAAAGTTGGATTATATAGCAATAAATTTCATTATATAAGTGATACTATTTGTTTAAAACAATTACTACTAAGTCTAATGCTTGTTGCCCTTTATTGACTAAAACAACCACAAAGCCAAATGTGGAAATATTTTCAGGATTTTCTTTTCAATCCTTACACGAGTAGAATGCAAAATGACCTCCGCTAGTTTTTCTTTAGTGAGGATTTTGAGATTTCAGGTTCCATGGGCTTTAAAAATCTCTGCTGAGAACAGCAATTCATGCTAAGCTACCAGAAGCATGAAATATGGAATGATATTATTGAGTTACCTATTCATTAAATCTACATAAAGAATTCATTTATTTCTGAGTTGTTTGCATCTCATTTGAACCAGTTTTGCGTGTGGAATGTAATCTTTCCTCTCAGAGTTTCTCAATCCTTTTTTAAATCCAGTCTTGCCATTTTTCTTCTGCACTAGTCACTTCCAGTAAGATTCATTTCCAGTAAAATTCACTGAGCATATAAGACAGATATGCAGATATAAGCCTGTGTAAGTACTTGATACTTTCTGGAATTAAACTAGAACAGTGAATTACAGTAATCAGCAGCTACGAAGTTTCAATGTTTTTTCCATAAAAGAGTAAGTATCTCAGAATATTATACTGAAGAATGGAATGCATTTGAAAGCACAATAATTCCTCCTTTATTACAACCTCACTTCACTCATGGCTAAAACAATGTCCAGTAAGCTAATGTCTCTGGTTCAGAACACTTATTTTAACATAAAAGTCAATAAATAATGCTACCAAATAGTATTGAGCTTTAAGAAAGCTACATGTTGATGGTGATGAATTTCTTTTTCATATAGCAAATAATATCAGAATTTTCATTTCATTTAGGTTCCACATAAGGCATGGAATTTTTCAACAGAGAAATTCTATCTTTCCTAAGTACATGTACTTTTTCAGCCGAAGGTTTACAAATACTTTTTTGCCCATGCATAACTTCCCTCAATTCTTTCAGTCCATATAATCATGGTCCCAACATTATCTTTGATGTTCTTATTCTTAGCTGATTCTCCTTTTTCAAAGTAATTTATTGACTGCATGTGAATCTAAAACAGTATAGATGTGCAACTTACCCAATAGAGTCTCAGATCACCTCTGCTTGGAAAATATCATCTTATTTAACTTCTTATCTATGCAAAAAGGTTGCTTTCAGTTCCCTTCATAAAGTTGTGCAGGTATAAAGGAAAGCCTTGCACAAAATATTCTTACTTTGGAGTTTAAAAGTAGGTCTATTTGACTTACCTCCATGGGTGGTGGGAGAGTGACCATAACAGAATAATTTTTTAATGTATACATACATAGAGTCTTGGACATAGAGGAAAAGGTAATTATAAATTCAGGTTTTACATCATTTAGGTTGTGATTAGGCTCAATCTCAACTTTGCATTCATAGAGATGACAGTGCAAGGTATAAGGCAGTGAATCAGAATCAGTATTATCCTTAAGCATTGTGATGTCTTGTCCTCACTCCAGTCATCATCCTTTCAGTGTAGCACTCCATTAACTGTGATACATTAGGAAAGTTATTTGAATAATTTACAAGCAAATTAAATGAAGACTCTTTAATAATCTTGCTTTGCTTTACTAGGACATGCCCTCACTAATGATTATAATTGGCTTTGGTATCCTATGATTTTGTGCACTAAAATCAAGGCTTGAAATGAGCAGAGCAGCGCAACGTCATCATTCTTGTAGGTATAGTGGCATCATCAACATCCACTCAGCTACCCCTTTTCATTCCGGGAGTGTCTGTTTCTTCACACAGCTATTACTCACATATGAATTTGCCCTTCATCTCCCAGCTTCAGTCATAATGTTAGCCGATTTCTGGAAAGACTAAAACCAACAGCTGCTTCCACTTGGGCATTAAATACCATTTAGTATGTTTTCTTTTTCCTTTAGGAAAAAACCTAAACATAATAGTGCCGTAAATACCTCAAAATAAATAGGCACTTAGAGGGATGAAGTGGAAATCTTTACTAAACTTAAATGCATCTAACACATAGCACATTTTTTTATATAGGCAACTTCTTTAGTAACTACTTTCTGACTGAATATATCAGATTAATTTACACTGAAAACAGTATTATTAACTCCCCCAATCTTAACTTGTTGTGTGATCAATTTAGTAGCAATTGGGCCTTTTTGTTATTATTTAATGCTTTGCAATTCTTTCTGATATAGGCTTATTCTCCTTACTGTCAGAATCCTTTCACAGAGAATGCTTTTGATAATGGTGTAAAACTACCTTGCTGGTAACAGCATCCTGGAATTAAAATTCCTGCTAGCCCTGATAAGGAGAGAAGTTTTGACTTCAGAGGTTTTGTCTTTGTTTCTCACCATCCAGCTCTATTTCAATTGGCAGCAAATTAAATTGATTTTCTCCAGCTTGATTTTGTTTTGCCTGTGATGGTAAATGGTAATTGATCTCCCCATCTTTATCTCAACCCACGAGCTTTTTCTTTCTTTCTCCCCTTCTTCTGCTGAGGAACAGAAGAGAGCATCTGGATAGGTGCCTAGCAGGCAGCTGAGGTCAACCAATCACAATGTGCTAGCCACAATTACACAGCTTTTTGCAAGAAGAAATTCTATACATCAGTATTCTGAAAAAAATCCTTGGCTTCAGTGTCGAATTTTCTTCCATAAGTCTTCTTCAATAATATCAAAAGGATACATAGTTCCTCTCAGAGACCCTGACTCTTTGGAAATGATAAAATACAGTAACACTTGCAGTGGCACAGCATGTTTTTTCACAAGAAAATAACACTTTTCTTACCCAGTGAAATACACATTTTTAAAGTATTTAATGGTGGACTAAAAATGCAAAAATTACTTGTATGTCAGTGCTGGTCCACTTTCCACTTCTGTGCTGGCTACAGAGTTTTCATTAATTCTCTGACCTGAAAGTTATTTCTTTCCAGTTTTACTGTTGGTTTTCTGCACTTATCTTTTAAAGTCTAGTCCTTGGGTACATTTTCCAGTCATATAGAAACAATTCTGAGCAGCTCAAACGCAAACAAATCTGGACATGTCTACATGTTTAAAATCCATGCTTTGTTTCCCTGCCTTTTGATGGAGTATTTATGCAGTATACTGACTTTCAGAAAGAAGTGCCCCTCAGTGCTTGCACCAAAGCCTTCTGCTCCTTTACTTGTGCTTATACAGAGGTTTGTGTAATAATACAGCAAACAGGATCACTAATATGACCAGGTGTAAAACCACATCTGTCTTCTTCATATTTTTCAGTGTCAAAAAAAGATGATTTCATCCTACAATAAAATTCACCTTCTTATTTCTAGGACATCATTATTAAAAGTAATATAATTAAAAAACTAAGACATACATATTATTTTCTATAAAAAGATTTTAAAAATCTCTGCATTCTCTGAAGTGTTGTTAAACATAAAAGGAGACAGAATCCAGGAATATATGGTATAGCAGCAGAGAGACATGTTAGCCAAAATGTCTCATTTCTGATATTATAGCCACTCTACACTTAAACTCCAGCTTACATCATGGCATTGTTTTCCTTAATCTTTTTATGCAAATAATAACATCAGCAAAAGCCTACCATGAAAATCTTACTGCAAATTCTTTTTTCCAGCCCTAACTTCCTGATGGTTTTGAAATGCTAGTGTAATTGAGAAGTGGTTGGAATATTTTGTGCATTTTTCAGTGCAAAACACTAACATTTCTGAAATCATAACGAAAGGGATTTATGGCATGAAAGTTACATCCAACTGTTATGTTACTATCTCAAAATATAATCAGACCCTGTGAAATGAGCTGTATGGCCTCTGTGGTGCATAGTTTTAACTATTAAGGGTAGCTTAGAAATAACAGAAAGTGATATTGATGGGATCTGTTCTTGATTGTGCACAAGAAGACAGCCAGGAATGCTCAGGGAAACTGAAACAACAATAAAACTGAATGAAAGATCTAGTTGCAAGCCACAGATGACTCTCATTTCTCCTACCACATTTTTAGTAAAAATTTGGCAGGTTAGTAACCTTACTTAGCATCTTTAATGGTCTTCTGAGTATGTCTGCTATGATAAGATAAACTTAAGTGAAAACTTAAAAATCATTCCAGGCTGCTAAACTATATAAGCTAGTGTAATTGTATTGAATAAGCCAGAAAGTGTCATACTGGATGCAAAGACTTAATAACTGTTAGAGAGGGGCTAACAGGTAGATTTGTTAACAACTATGATCAAAAGAACATTAAATATGAAAATTTGAAAACACTTGTAACTGCTCTTTACATCCCAAAACAAACCCAAAATGTGTCATTTTGTGCAATCATTTTTTTTAGAACAATGGCAACTTAAAAAAAAAAAAAACCAGCTTTTCAACATTCATGTGGACTACAAGCTATTACAATTTTCTGTAAGAAGCATGTAAGCATTGTCAAGTTCAGTGCCCTACTACTGATTTGTTATACACCTGCTTGTTTTGTTCAAGGATCAGTTTGGGTTTTTAGGTTACATACAGATACGAATATGTGCTCAGATTTTTGCATTTTTCATGCTCCCCAGATATACTTCACTTTTTCATTTCTAACACTGATGAACTTAACTAAAACAAAATTTTAAACTAGAAGCATTTAATTGTAGCAAAATCTATACTCTACTGCACTGTAACTATCATAACTTTTGTCTAAGTTACTGGAGCAAAACTCACAGCGATTCAGTGCAAACCAAGGACTTCTTTTAGATTTTGCTGGGATCTATGGAAACAACCTTGAGGGGCTACTCTACATTGCTTTGTTACATTATTTCTGAGAGCTGGTACAGTAGACTCCAGCAAATCTCAAGGGACACGCAAATCTTGTCACAGCATGACACTACAAATGGTACCTTCAGGACTGGCGTGTGTGCCACCACTTCTTGTACTTTCTCCCACACCCTTCAAATGTCTATTCTCCCCCTAAGATATTTGCAACTTATGGAAGGTGTATGTAAGGCTTTGTTCTTCAAGCAGTACAGTCACAGCCTCAGGCACTGAGAAAGATGTGCTTGTCTATAGCTGCTTATTGCTGGTGTTCTCTATGCCTGCTCCAAAATGGATTTTAACATCAGCAAGGAAAGAAATTTGAGACTCAGTGTCGACTTTGGCTTTACCTCATTTAGACTTATCTCAGATTGGTAAATCTAGGAGATAGAAGGAAATCAGGACAATGTAGACTTCAAGATGGCAGCAGAGAAAAAGAAGTTATATCCTGATGTGATGGCTCATGCTTACAGCTGCCCAAAAGTTGCTAGCATTATTCACCTTGGAGATGCTTCCTGTCACTTGGCATTGTCCTCCACAGTAGGTTTAAACTGCTTTTCCAAGTTTACCAGGGGAAAAAGCCTACTTAGCAGGATTTAAGTGAGCTCACATGGAGTCTGAAGAGACTCATAGCTGCAAGGAGGATACTGAAAGTCTTCCAGCCTGGGCCAACCTGTGCAGATCCATGTGCAAGTTCTCTACTGACATTTATGTTCTGACCAATCTGAAGGAGACAAATGAGCCAACTGAGAGAAATCAATTTTGATTCAAGTGTCATGTCTTAACAGAAATAACCCAGTGTTCAGAACACTGCTGCAGCAAGGCTCAGAACCTAATGTCTCTGGGTTTGGATCCCTTCCAAACATTCTTTGTGCTGTGGTTTGAAAACACCATGCCAGCATGTCTGAGGCTTTCCACATAGCTGACATAACTTTAA
Organism: Agapornis roseicollis; assembly: GCA_002631895.1. NCBI lineage: Eukaryota > Metazoa > Chordata > Aves > Psittaciformes > Psittacidae > Agapornis > Agapornis roseicollis. The sequence goes on from NDXB01022541.1 coordinate 47,829, forward strand.
ATATAGTACATAATATCTCCAAGCAACATGTGGTGCACCCGAAGGTGTTTGGGAGGAGAATCTGGCAGTAGCTACCATTCATGACCACAGAGAATATAATCATGGCTATGGTGAAAGTACAGGGCATTTGTCAGGAGTGCCATGAGACTTTTGTACTTTTCAGAAGTCAACTCATGTTATAAAACAAGAACTGATGAGTTCATTGTCCATGCTGGTGCCACCCAAAGGAAGAAGAGAGAAACTAAAAGCAAGGTCTACACCACTGGACAAGGATGCCAGATTAACTTTGAATGTAGTACCTTGCAGCCTGTATCTGGAAGCTTGAAGAGACTTGGTTCACCTGAGTGTGTGCATACAGGAGGATCTGATCTCCATGGACTTCAGGAATAGAGGACAAAACTGCATTTCACATCTGATAGAGAACCTGTATAGCCAATTTCTAGGAAAGAAGCTACAGGCATGGAATCAACAGAACTCAAGAAATCAATGAGGAATATATCAAATGCTGCTAGCAGTATCAGATAAGACCTAACTTGGGTTTGCATGCATATATAAGAGATTTTTGGCTCTGAACAATCTGAAACTGAAAGGCAAGCATGTGCTTTTTGGGCATTAAAGCAAAAACTGACAAAAACCCCAGCAAGCTGGGGCACTCCTCAGAATTTTTCTAATTAATACATACAAAGAAAGTGCTGAGAAGCAATTCAATAATTCAACAATGAAATCTTCTTTATCAGAAGCTATATAAATTTATAGATAAATACAATCCTTAATCCCTAGATATCACAATTTGAAATTATGTTTTTGAATTCTTTTATCCCAAATTAAAATTCAAAAACCCAGTACTAATAGCTTAACTTCTCCTTTTGATAGATTTCAGAGATCCTATCAAGTAAAAAAGGGAGTTCATTTTCACATTACAGTATTTAAAACAATCAAAACTGGTATATAAAATGATTACTGCTACCATCAATTGAAAATTTAGCTTATTAGAAACCTTAGTAATAGATTGACTCTTTTCTCTTAAAAACTAAAATCTCTTCCCATATCCTCTGGATGCCATGATTTCATCAGCTACAAGGTAAACTGAAGTTAAAATGTACTCACTTATTTTAATTCTTATTTCATTTAATTTTTCTCCAAGGCATTTAGCTTCAGCAAACCTGTCAATGCAAACATAATGATACAGAATTACTCTAAAGAACAGCTAGTCAAACTAGTTGCTCACTATAACATAAAGAATTACTCAGGACTACTTTCTGATTTGTAAGTAGAAATAAAAGGAAAAAAAATCCATCAGAAAAGATTGGTCTAAAAGAAAGTATTTCTGAAAGAAACCATGTAACAAATAGGTATACTACAGAGACAAACCAAACTTATTTGACTTTCTAAGTTTTAAAATTTATCTTATTTCAATTCTAGCAAACAGATTCTCTTAAATAATTGCACTATACTAAAATATTCATTTTAATATACCACATTGCTTGCAATGTTTTAACATACAGCTACATAAAAGTAAAACAAAAATAAAGCCAAGTCAAAACAAAATTTTTGAAAGTATTAGAACTTCTGCTTACCAAGATTTTTTAAATTTCAGCCTATAACTTGCATACTGCTCATGATCACTTTTTGTGCTGTGTGAGAATGTGCATCTCAGTCATTAAGAAACTTCTCAAACAGAAATATAGGAAAGTGTGACAAAACTACATTATTCTGTTTTTCTATAGATAGTCCTTATCTATCTATGACATGAAATTCTGAATTGTCACTTGGCTGTGTACAAGTTGAACCTTGCTGAATTTTGATGCAGAACTGTAATACTTAGTTGTTAAGCAAACTTTCAGCTGATCTGGAAGAGTCTTATTCTAGCCAAAATAACTGAGGAAATAAAAAATTCTATTTCTGTCTAACTCAAATAATGACAAAACACAGTATAGAAATACAACTTTTCCCTGGAAAGATGGATTTTGGAAAGGTGCCACTTCTCAATTTGTCCATTTCCCTGTAAAACTGAAACAAGCTAGAATTTCAGGTGCCCATATTCATATCTGCTCATGAATACTTGCTTTAAAGGCTGAATTCAACATGGCTAAATGGCTGAAGTTAAAGGGTTTCTCAGTACTTACGTTTCTCACATAAAGAAGGCAGAAGCCTCTGAAACATCTGTGAGACTTTTATGCAAGTCTTTTTCACTGGTGTTAACTTAGAGCACCCAGGTAGGCCTTGAAGATTGTGTAAAGATCTAAGGGAAACAGCCCAAAGCATCTCTCTCTTTCCTTCAGCTCCTGAGCCAAATACTATGTTCATCAATTACTTAGTAATTCCTGAGGCAGATCTCCTGTTGACTATTGACTATGATTTGTGTTCGCAGAGATATTTAGCTAGACAAGTTGATGCCAGCTACCTATCCAGCCCTTATTCATAGATAACTGCTAAAAGTTGAACTGGCCATGCCTCTGTTTCTCAAATATCATGGTTTATAAACTAGCACAGTAACAGAAACTAAAATTTGGCATTAATTTATGACAGCCCAACAAATTCATCTGCGACTATGAATTACAAACAAAATAAACCAGATACACACTTAAGATTTGATACTAATATTGAAAGAGAAAAAAGTATTTTGACACTCTAATAAAAAGGTGATATTATCTAGCATAAAGATGATATTGCTACAAATAGTGGTGACTGAGCAGAAGAGTTCATGTGTATTACCTATAAGATAAATATTCCATGATGAAACCCCAGAGTGAATTTAGCCACTAATGTGGTGTTTTTGCAAAGATTTCACACAGAATGGAAATGCCAGTAATTAAAAAAACATTTTGAAGAAAATCTCTAACATACAGTATAAAACAAGACTAACTCAGAGGCTGTCTGACAGACTGTATACATGTAGTGAAGTAGATGAACATTCACTCATTTTTAATTATTAGTAATCATAACTAGTGACATAAGTGGGACCCATCCTTTCTATGAAACTCATACATAGATCCTGAAAAAAATAAGTTAGCTGCTAGCCAGCTGAAGCACAGAAAGCAAGGAAAGAAGAAAGTGAAAGACATTAATGGAGAACAACAAAAACGAAACTAGATTTACATTAGATCTGTAAGCTCAGTAGAATCTTACTACTGGAAATACTGACTAGGAAGGGATTCAAAAGCTTCATGCAGTGTTCAATATTAGATCAGAGTGGCTCAGCTGGGAAGATTTCTCGGTAGTTTTCAACCAGAAAATGATATGCATTTTTCTCCTTAAACAAGTAATGCTAAGAGAGCACAACTGAGCTGAGAAACAGGATATGATTAAGTTCTCTGGAAGTCAAGTATAGGAAGTCCAAATTGCAGAAATCTGATTCTGTCTGAGCATAAATAATTGGTTTTATTTATTTATTTGTTTGTTTAAGCAGGTCAACATTTTTTAATGTACAGAAGAAAAATGAAACAGAATTTCTATGTATTAACTGAAAACTAAGCTGTAGATCACCTTACAAAGCCACTTCTCATAGGCAACTGTCCTAATGGCATAACTTGAATCCATTGTCTTTCACTCAAGCAGCAAGTCAGTAAATGAGCTTCAGAGAGAAATTATCCTTAACTATATAAACTTCCCCACTTTTGAAAGCCAGAGATGGTACTGAGTTACAGTAATGAGGTATTGCCCCTATAAAGAGCTCTGAAGTAGTAGGTGAAAAGTTCAATGTCAAAACCAGAATTTCTTTTAGATATGTTTTTTAAAACAAGACAAATGCATTTCAGTATTTGATTTAATTAACCAATTATACACAGTTACAGGAAAAAAGTATACTGTATATATATGGCTATGTATATTCACATCTATATCAATAATGTCACAGCCTAAACAACAGTTTGGCTGTTGAAGAGGCTCACTGGCAGTTCAGTATGTAATAATTATAAGAATTGGAGTGTGACCAGCAGGTTGAAGGAGGTGATCCTGCCCCTCTACTCTGCTCGCATGAGACCTCACTTGGAGTATTGTGTGCAGGTCTGGTGTCCTCAACATAAAAAGGACATGGAACTGTTGGAACAAGTCCAGAGGAAGGCCACGAGGATGATCAGGGGACTGGAGCATCTCCCATACGAAGACAGACTGAGAGAGTTGGGGCTGTTCAGCCTGGGGAAGAGAAGGCTGCGTGGAGACCTCATAGCAGCCTTCCAGTATCTGAAGGGGGCCTATCAGGATGGCGGGGAGGGGCTCTTCATTAGGGACTGTAGTGACAGGACAAGGGGTAACGAGTTCAAACTTAAACAGGGGAGGTTTAGATTGGATCTAAGGAAGAAATTCTTTCCTGTTAGGGTGTTGAGGCACTGGAATGGGTTGGCCAGAGAGGTTGTGAGTGCTCCATCCCTGGTGGTGTTCAAGGCCAGATTGGATGAAGCATTGCTTTAACATGGCTTAGTGTGAGGTGTCCCTGCTTATGTCAGGGGGGTTGGAACTAGATGATCTTAAGGTCCTTTCCAACCCTAACTATTCTATGATTCTAATGATATAATGCATACTCAAAGTCTTACAGAGATGAGTTGGGGCTCCTGAGGCAATAGGAGCCAAGAGTGAAGCACCGGTGTACCTCAAAGGAATTAAGGGTCAACAGCAGGTTGAAGGAGGAGATTCTGCCCCTTTACTCTAGTTCCATGAGACCTCAGCTGAAGCACTGCTTTCAGCTCTGAGGCCCACAACATAAGAAGGATGTGGACCTACTGGAGCAAGTCCTGAGCAGGGGCATGAAGATGATGAGAGGGTTGGATCTCCTTTCCTTTGAAGACAGTCTGAGAGAGTCAGGGTTGTTCAATCTGGAGAAGAGATAACTTCAGGGAGATCTTACTGTGGCCTTTCAGTACTTAAAGGGGGCTTGTAAGAAAGATGCGAACAAACATTTTGGCAGGGCCTGTTGCAATAGGACAAAAAGAAATGGTTTTAAACAAAAAGACAGGAGATTCAGATCAGATATAATGAAATTTTTTACAATGAGGGTGGTGAAACACTGGAACAGGTTGCTCAGGGAGATAAATGTCCCAGTTCTTGCAGACATTCAAGGCCAGGTTGGATAGGGCTCTGAGAAACGTGATCTACTGAAAGGCGTTCCTTCTCATAGAAAGGGGGTTGGACTAGATGACCTTTAAGGGTCCGTTTCAACTCAAACTCTTCTATGATCTTATGATAAATAGCAAGCCAAGAAAATCTACCCAAAATACCCAAAGGAAAAAATAAGACAGCTAAAAATAAGCAATTTGTGAACCAAAAACTGTTTGTGGTATGACAGAAGTGGTTATGCAACTATAAACGAAATTATTAACATAAGAGGCCTACATATAAAGGAAAGTTACGGTAACCTTTAAACATGTGGTGTCCACACACTTCTTCCTGTGCAATTTGAACACTGGCTGGGTAACAGAGCTTTTGTGTAACTGGTAGTTCAGAGGCTGCATTCCAAATTACAGACTGGACTTGATATAAATCCATTCTAATGAACTCAGTAAACTTGGACATATAGGCATCTTTGCTAAAAATGACTGCAAATAGCAGGGGAAAGCTGTATTCCACCAGAGTATCAACATTCACATTAGCACTGATTTCAGCAACCAGCTGATGCATTTTAGAGAGGGGTTACCCAAGGCATTAGCCTGAATCTCTTTGTTGAGAGAAAGCAAATCTGGCATAACACTTTGTGTGTTCTGACCATCTGTATTACATGTTCTGAAACCAGAAGGAAATACTGGTTTGCTTCATAGTAATAACAGACAGACAAAATATGGAAGAATTGTGATTAACTAGAGGATATTCAGAACATGTCTCAGAACTGTATTGCTCCCATTATCATGCTGCAACCATGAAGCGTTCTGCTCTGTAGACAGCAATGCCAGAAAAGACTGCAGTGCAATAATTTATTTAGCAATAATCATCTGACCTATTGATCAGAAGAAAGACATTACTAAACATTCTATTTACTTGGATAAATTCTTACCCACATCCAATACATTCATAATTGGTGCTCCTGTGGCTATGTTAAAGACCCAGGTAGACAGTTCAGAAAAGTGAAAGATCTTGAGTAAGTCACAAAGATGTGGAGATCATTTCTTGCATCAATTTTACTGAAGTAAATAAGCATAAAACTCAGTGACCTTAAAAATAATGTATTTTGTTCCCATTAAGTAGGAGTATCGTGTTAAGAAAGCAGAAGAAACTTGGAGAAAAAAACAGGACAGAAAAAAAAAAAAAAAAAAAAAAAAAAAAGGGGGCTAAAAAACCCCTAACCATTAGGGGAAATTTTAGTTACAAGTATAGATTGAGAGATGTGCTTTTAGCATATCCACACTCACAACCTTGTATTTCTCTTGCAGTACAAGGAGAGTTAACACTAGAAAAACTGACACCAAAAGAGTACTGTTATCCAATCAACATGGAGAATTGGTGGTTTAATTTCTGAGATGTTTAAAGTCCACTTCATGGAAATTTATGTTTTCAATGTTTTGCCTTTTTCATCTGGAAGATTCTGAAGTGTTTTGTCACTATTTATAATAAATGTGGAGGTGGAAAGTATTATTTCTGGTTTCGAGTGCAAAACTAACAGAGAGAAGCTGAAATCACTTGGCAAACAAGTTAGGAACAACAGAAAAAAGCATATGTTAAACATCTTGTAGCTTACAGTCCAACTCAGTGCTAAAGCCAGTAAAACATTTTTGACAATGGAAAATGCAGTAATTGATTTGGTCACATGGATCTTACTTCCTCTAGATAATTTATGATCATGAATGCCATTACCACATTGCTTCAACATGGCTATGAAGATAAGATGAATAAAAACAGAGGAAACAGGCACTAAGATTCCTTATGCCACTTTCATATTCTATTCAGACTTTTTATTCTGCTACCACTCAGTACCAAGTTATCAATAGTAAGTGTGGAATGTCTGGTGTAAAAATACTCACGCTTTCCTACCCAGACTTATACCATACTCTCAGATGTTTGCCTCTAGCAGTATCTTGCTGTGACACTCACCTCTGTTTTAGAAGCTGTTTGTTGTCCTCAGTGGTTACACTGTCAGCATGGTCCCATTTGAAAACTTCAAAAGCCTCCTGACATCCAAGTGACATATTTTCTCCTGCCTCAGGAAAAAAACAAAAAAACAAAAAACAGAAATATTTCAGAGCTATCAAAAGACAGACAATTTGCATTTATTTAACTCCTGTTTAGACAAATACAGCAAGTCAGCCCAAGGGTCTTAAAGCAGCCAGACAAATTTGGTGTTTCACCACTGGGAAATCATTTTTGATAAAAGATTTATCTGACAAATTAATTTTGTTTAATTTCAATTCTCTAAAGTCTGAATGTTTGAGCTGTGCAATTTTTCAAGACAACTTAAAAACTGCTACACAAAACCAAACTTTGAAAATTTCAAATGTGAACTAGTGTGAGCCAGAAGTATTTTCACATCAGCAGACAGTAATTTGCTTCCTTATTTCTTTCATCCTTTTTTCATGTTGGCCTCTAAACATACCTTGAATAGTGTCAGTATTCTTGAAAGAAAAAAATTCAGGCTTCTTTTAATTACATATTAATGAACACTTTTCATGTCCTTTTAAGTAAAGTAGGTGTTTTACCTACAAATATGATTGGTTCCTCCCTTTTATATTTTCAACATGGTGCTTGTTTCCTTTTGTGCACCAGGAGGTCAAGACCTATTTGGCCTTCAAATCTGCTTAAAAATCACTATCATAAAGTATTATTGACATTGTATTGTTGTCTGTATTATTGATAGTTCTGATTTCAAGATGAGGAGTAAGAAATAAAAATAATAAACTGTATTATAATACAGTTGCATTAAAAATAATACAACGGTATTATCATTAACAAAAAAAAAAAATCAAAGGCTAAGGAGAATGAAAGATTACACCAGCATCTATGTATCATGAGTACATATATGTCTATAAATAACCAAGGAGAAAGGATGAGACTTTCACTTAAATAAATTACAGTAATGAAGACAGTCCAGGAGCAGAAAAGGGGACTTAAACTGCATGAAAAACAGCTGCATGTCTAATTCAACCTCATGGTTGCAACTTAACTTCAAAATGATATTCCTTAAATTGGAATTTTTTCTCTTTTTCATTTTTTTTTCCCCTATAGATTCCTTTTTGTGTGCTACTCACAATCCTTCCTTCCTGCTTCAGAGCTATTGAGACACACAAATCCATTGTACACAAAAGCTATGAAGCTTTTTGAATGTTCTGCTGCGCAAGAAGTTTTGATATGTTTTATGCCAATTATGCACAAAGCATATGCTAATTATGGACAGAGCCTTGGGTGACATGGCTTGATGTGAGGTGTCCCTGCTTATGGCAGGGGGGTTGGAACTAGATGATCTTAAGGTCCTTTCCAACCCTAACTATTCTATGATTCTATGATTGTGAACACTTATTGCATACTATTATTATCGTGCTACTTGCTTTGCCATTTGGTGAAACTGGGGGGTAATACACTAACAAAACATACCTAAACAGGTTGGGATATGCAATATTGGGATAAAACACCTTATTGGGGTCTAGCTCTGGAAGCTGCATTGTATAGTCACTCCAAATATGTTCTGCTTTCCCTTCTCATACTTGCATCCTAATACCAGGATTATTCTCCACTGGCTTCAGTAAGATTTATGTGGTGTAAGATACTGTTTAAAATGAAGGCTGGTAACAAGAACTAGCACTCAGGGATCAATAACCAGTAAAAGTTTAAAAATCTTTATTCAAAATACAGTAGAAAAAATTGCTCTCTGTTTCAGTCAAAAGAATCAGCACATCTGTTGATAATTTTAATTTTTTTTTGTTGAAAATAGAACCACCAGGAATGTATGAATGGCAAAATACGCAGAAATGCTCCACCTTTTTTGAATAAGAAAATCAAAGAAAGACACAATGCAGTCTTTACACTGCTTTGTGATCCAAAGGAGCAAGAGGATTTAAGAAAATGTATTTTTCTGTGATGATGACCTGAGAATTTAATGTTCATGCTTCTCCCTTGCCTTGAATTAAAACAGGCAGCGTTGCAAGCAGAATTTTATAGCACATTAATCCCAACAGTAGCACTAATTTTAATATACAGTCTGAATTGACCCTTTAGAATTGCTTTTGTTGCAGAAAAAGCTCGTATTATGTGCAGAAAGCCTGGAAGAAAGTCATGGCTGAACCTAAAATAAACAATTAAACGTCCTTACTCATATGTAACACCCCAATGTATTTAACCCTTCTGGTAATGTGCTGCCTTTGATAGTAGAAGTAAAAACAGTACAAGTAAGTTTGGAAAACAAAAGTATTACAGTGATCATTGCTTCTACCTGGCAGAAATGCATCAACCAAAATTAAAGGTAATCTGATAATCATTTTCCAGTGCTACATTAAGAGGCAGCAGATTTGTACAGCCAAACAAAGCACACAAAAATAGATGCCCAGAACTCTGAGGAAGGGGAAACTTCCTGGCTTATGCAGTCCATTTTAGAAAAATACAGAAATATAAGAAGTAGCAAACAATCACATTCTGAAAATAGTGTCTAAGGAAATGAGCTTAAAAAGGACTATTAAGATTGTATTTCAGCATAACATGAGCATAAAACAGCTACAAGAGAACATTGCAGTGTGTGGATAATGACAGATACTTAAGATGGTCATGGAACACAGAGATATAAATACTAGTAAAAGACCACAAGAAACATTGGAAACTTAATGGACTGGTTGTGTTTTACTTCTGCTAAGTAATGAAGATTATTCCTTCTCCATAGATGATGCATCTTCAATCATGCCACTTACATTTCATAAATAATATCTAATTTTTATAGTAGTTTCACCTTCTTTCAAATGGCCTCCAAATGCAAAGAGGTACTAGCATTATTGGCATGCTTCTTTTCTTGGACCAAATTCAAACAAATAAGCTATGTGCTCCTTCAAAAAAAGATGCCATTGAATTTCTCTTTATATCTACCTATTCTGCAAATTGAAACCTATGTATAGCAATACATACATGACATAAATTAAATCAAAACTGTGAGAAGAAACCGTTGATGATAACACATTTTTTGGCAAGGTAGGTGAACAGTTCAGCTAAAACTGTTAGACTTGTAGAAAATGATTTCTTTTACTCCTCTCCTTCTTCAGTACTGTGACGTAGTGTTACAAAATAAATATTTGAAAATTCTTATCTGAAGAAAACTCATCGTATCCTACAGGATGAGAACCAGGAGACACGTCATCAAGTCATGACAATGTGAACTGCAATAATCACTACCATAAAGATAACTGAGATCACTGGCAAAAATATAAGACTTTCTTACAATCATATTCATGAAAACTCAGTTGACAGGGTTGCATTAAAAATTGATAAAATTTGTATCAAATTAATTTTAATTATAACTTTCCTATTAGGTTGTACAGATTGGCTTTAATACTAAACCACTCACAAATATGCCCAACTCACAAAGTGAAATCTACAGCAGAGCCATCACTAGTTACAGCAAATTCAAACAGCTTCTTCTTGGGAGAATTTGGCTTGATCCACATTCTGAATTAGAATGTTTAAGAATGTTCTCATTAAAGGTTTGATTTCTGTCTGTATTCCCACCCAGTGCACTCCACCAACTTCCACATCAAGAAAAAAGTTATGGTTCAACAGTCTCCTTTCATAAAATGTGAAAATTACAGCTGTCCCACTGGGACTGGGTAAGTCAGAAAGTAGAATGACAATGATGGCTCACAAGCTCTGAACTAGAGCAACAAGATCAGAAATTACCAAGAAATAGAAAAATAGATGTAATACTGATAATGGACTAAAATCTTTAAATTGATGTGCCTTCAAAATACACTGAAGTAAGGCTTTTGGATGTGACTGATTAGTTTCTGACATGATATGAAAAGATCAAAGTACACCTACAGCCGATAGAAGCCTGCATTTCAGCAAAGCCCCTGGCAGATATTACACACCCTATTCTATCAGTAACTAGAGTTACTTTATTCTATGCTGTTACATATACAAATGCTATTTCCAGCTATCTTAGGCAACAACTGTTTAGTGCCTCACCAACTTTAATTAAGAAAATAAGTTAAAGGAACATGTAGGGTATAGTGTGGCACTGGACGCTTAACTGCCAGCAGAGAAATTACAGGGTTGAATGCTATTTTAAAGTTAAATAGTATCCACTGGGATTACTCAAGGACTATATCTGAGTAGATAGGAGCATGCAAGTGTATAAACTTAGACCTTATTTTGTTGCCATAAGTGATCAAACATGGTTGTACATATTTAAATGACCATACTGTTTTTTAAATATATACAGCACCCATGAAACCTACTGCAGCTTGTGTTAGTGCACAGTTTACAAATACTGGACAATTTATGAGGACTTTATTTTAGCGTTTTTACATAAAGATTTCAAGAGTGCTCAAACTGTAAATAACACTCCCAGAGCACTAAGTCTGGCCACCTTCTTCTTCTTTTTTTTTTTTTTTTTTTTTTTTTTTTTTTTTTTTTTTTTTT
>NDXB01022541.1:59510-104011 GCA_002631895.1 Agapornis roseicollis
TTTTTTGTTGTTGAAAAGGGGGTTATTGATCAGAGGGAGAAGACCTCCTAAAGTTTAATATGTGAAAACATTCACATGCTCTTCAGTTAAGACTGTCAAACAGCAGCATGAAATCGTTATCTTCTCTCAGAAAACAGAATCACACTGCCTCCTTGCAACCCTACCTAGAAACCAGCTTTTGGTCCTGGTATGGGAGCTCCAAGGGGGTTCCAGCAGCCCTTATGTCAGAGGCTGACAGTTTAAACTGCAAAAGGATGGGCAACAGCTCTCCAGGAGAGAATTAAGGTTGCAAGTTGAGCTGTTCTGAGGGAGGAACATTAAGACTGTTAACAAAAGCAAACTCTTGGGAACAGCTGTGATGAGAAAGGCATCTGCACACATATCTGCTTTGCAGAAACTACATTTTCACAGTAAAAGACTTTGTGTTTCCATTCCTACCAAGTGCTCTATAAGACAAGAATTTTCAGCATTCACTGAATAAGAATTTTGCCACTAAAACTGATAGGAGAAAAAGTCCCCTTGGCTCAAGGACTGCTTTCATTCAAGTGAGGGTTGTCTGAAGAGTTTCAGTATAGTAGGTAGTGAAACTTAATGCTTACAAAGGACTGCCATCAGGTCATTACAATGTGAACTGGAATAACCATTGCCATAAAAATAATTCATTTTTTATCAAATATGAACAAAGGAACTGTGAACACTTCCAAATGAAACTAAATATAAATTATCTGTTAAGTCTTTCTAATAGAACTAAGGTATTAGAAGTGTTTGCGTCTAAACATCATTTATGCATCTTTACCAAGATCCCTCAAGATATCAGAGTAAATGTTACAGAGTTTGGGAATAATGAATCAACAGAGAATAAATACTCAAAAGTAGGAAAATAAACAAAAAAAAAAATATAAAAGAAATACTTCCCCACTGTAAAGCTCAGCTAAATTCTTCATGAAAAGCATATATATTACAAATGGCTACCTTCTTTAGATTGCAATTAAAAAAATGGTAAAGACATAAAACAAGGTGACTCGTTGCACCCCTGCAGTGTTGAGCTGTAAAATAAAGTCTTTGGAAAGTCAAAAGCCTCGAAGGAAAACCACAATATTCAGACTCAATAAACTATATAATACATTGATATACTTTAATTTCTCTGGTTCTGGAGTTTGCTTGTTTATTGTAGGTGAGGAAGAGAGTAAAATGAACAGTTTGGCATTGTGTGCATGTTTACTGTGGTACTGAACATTGACCTAGGCAGGTCAGATTGCACTCTGCAAGTGAAAATTTCTACTGTGCAAACCCTTGAGTTAATTTGTACACACACCATTTACCTAGGCATCATTTTATCCACCTAAAATTAATTGGCAACAAAACTGTTCTATATATGCTGAAATAATTTGCAAACAAAAGAGAAATCACCACTAAGTTAAACATTGTAAATGCCTAACAGCAAAGAATAAACTTGTACAGGAGTGTGTCAGACACAAATCAAAGACAAGTACCATCTCTACGGCAATGTATATTGCTAGAGGATATGTGATATTGCATTAAGATTAAAATAAAAGAACAAAACTGAAATGTTGCGTACAATGCCAACTTGTAAAAGCCAATTCATATAAAGGTCAACTGACATGCTTCCAGAAAGAAAAACCTAACCAACCACTTACAAGAACTCCAATAGGAATATTTTTTTTTTACATTAATTAATATTCCTCTGTAGGAGTAGTAAGGCAAATATTGAACTGTAGTTCTAAACCAAAAGTTAAATTAAATATAAACTTAATTCAAAACAAGATGAAATTGGGTATTTTAAGATTGTCAAAGGTGTAGAACAACAAAACTCCATATGGGATATTATAGCTGAATTCCATTATGTTGACTTTCCTCAGTTTCATTATTTTAAGAAATCTCAGATAACAATACAGGTAAGAAAAATATTTTTCATATTAACCCAGCAGTAGTTATTCAGCAGCTATACTTTTGCAACAAAAGCCACTTAACTTTTAATGCCTAATGATAGTCACAAATGCAAATTGAGGCTTCCTTACTGACATATGGCAAGTCTGATACCAGATTGAACCTCAGAGTCATCTAAATCTAAAAGGTCTGAAACTACTGAAATCTCTTTCCCTCATTTTCCTCTTCTGGAAAATCAGTATACTACTTTGTCTACCTGTCAATCTTTGCAAAGCACAATGATAGGGAATAAAAGAAAACTGCTAATAGCATCACCTTCCTCTGATACAGTACTTATTTTCCTAGGATGTTGTAGACCCAGTTAAGAGGATCATTTTGGTCTGCTTCTGTTTCTGTTTAGTTATGCGTTTTAATAATATCTGATATTACATGGCATGGATTTAAGATCCTGTAGAATTTCTGTGCTAGCATGAAAAATTTACAGCGTACCTACTGTCAAGGTACCTAGTTAAGCTTTAAAACTTTTCTTTAAAGAACCAGTGGACAGCAGATTTTTCAAATTTAAAGTGGGAGCAGAGGAGCTGAGGGTGCAGATTGAGGCTACTCAGTATGAACGTAGTATTTGCAGATATCAGCAGTGAGGAATGAAGTAGTGTAAGTATTTATATAAACAAGTTTTTCCTCATATTCTGATACTAATATTATTGCAGAAATATTTTACATTACATGTATGACAGCTTGTATGTCTTGAGAAGAAAAACCAATTCAGCTGCTATTTGCAACCAGTTACTTTAAAGCTGCCTGTCAGATCATATCTGATTGTGTAATACATACACACATCGAAAGTCCTTAATTAGTAGGCACAAAGAGAGAGCCTGAAATGAAGCATGGTAGGCTTGGCAAAAGGTCAGGGGGTGGATACAAAGGAAAATATGAAATCAAAGCCGCAAGATGTTTAGCAGACCCACCCAACAGTGCTGCCACTTCTAAATAAGTAAGAATCACTTTTGCTTATGCTAGAATCACAAATTTCAGATAACTTCTCATAAACCAGGACATATATCTTCTACTGCATTGTGCAGTTTACATTGAACACTGGATATTAGAAATAGTCTGTGCATTTTCCTCTCTTTGTAGGAGTCCAAATCGGTTTCCTTCAAGAGTTAATGAATTTGTAAAAATATTCACTAAATATAAGAAAAAACCAATACATTAGGCAATTGAGTCACCCATCAACTTTAAATTAGCCTACTGTGCTTAAGATGAAGATCTCAATTAAGACTGAATAATTGAAAATTAAATGTATCTGTTTTGACATCTTTTATACATCTACCGGGTTGCAGTAGCAACATCTGCAGCTTCTGGTTTAGACCTGAAAAAGCACTTTTAAGTTCAAAAACTTGTCTCCCTTTTTCAAGTAGACCAAAATGTTCAAAAAAAAGATAGAATACTCTCAAAAAAATCTGACTCATTTACATGTCCTATGCTGATTTGAATAATAGATATAGTATTTAAATTTTCCTTGTCCATATATCTTTCTCAGTTTTAGAAAAATGACTCTGAATGATGGGATAAAAGAATATTTTAAGAGCTTTACCAAATGACAACCTACATCAACAGTCATGACAGCTTGGACCAAATGCAAGTAAATTTTTTTAGGGACATCTGTAGAGAGCTGCATGTATTTTTGGTGCATGAAAGATTGTCTCCACTACAAATCTTGCTGGTAACACCATAAACCACGAAAGAGGCATATTTCATTTCCAGAGCAGTTTAGCAGAGGGAAAAAGTACTTATTCTAAACATCAATCTGGTTTTGGAAACTCACTACACTTTTAATGTCATATTACATTTTAACTTTATTAAGATACTGAGGTTTTCTGAAGTAGAAGTCTGTATGCACTACATCTTAGGTAGACAAGGAAAAATATTTGTAATAGGTGCACCATCAAATAATGTTAATTTCAGGCTATAAACAACAGGAGTTCAAGAGCTGCTGTTTTGTTTTGGTTTGTAGGGGTTTTTTCCCCCAGCAGGAAATCCAGAATGGGGTATGCTGAGGTAGCCAGTTGAGAGAAGAAACCATGAGGTACACTCCATGGTAAGCTATCTCTTCATATCAATCAACAACCTAGAACTTTTAAAATTTGCTGTTTATTTACATTCAAGATGAGTGAGCTTTACCAGTCTTGTTGCTTTTTCCTTTTGGCAGCTGAACATTGGCAATTAAGAAATGCGTGGAACATCCTTGTAAAAGAAAGAACTGATTCTTGCTCTGCTAAAAGCTTTATTGGAGTTTGCCTCTGAGAATGAGCATGGTAGCCTGTTGTGTACTGTTGTCCAGATTTTAAAAAGTAATTAGACATGTTATTCCTCAGCAACAACTACAATAAATTTCAAGGACTCTGCTACTGAAGAAGCACTTTTCCCCTTCCTGAACAAGTCATGTAATTGTTATATTACAGACAGCAACCCCTCTTTCTCATGTCATTGCTGATGTTTTAAATAACAGTGGTCAAAGCAGTCAATGTATATTTACTATACTCTAAATATACATACAAAATTGAGCCTTCAGGAGTTTTAATTAATCTCCTCAGAACTGAGAACTTCTTGACATGTGATAAGCTCCAGAAGTTCAGCACAGTCAAAATGGGAGTCCTGTACACATACTACAGCAGTTTAGAGAACAATTGCCTGACTTAGCTTACGTGCCTGCATGCACATACCCTGACTCTAAGTTATTGACTTCTCTGTAGAATTAAGCATATTATACCCCTGTGTTACAGGAAGGGTGCATTTTAGTAAGCCTAAATAAGTTGGTAGTGCATGTAGAAAGAGAATTATTATTACCAATACCTTTAATATGTATATATTTATTTTTTACCTGTAATGGTTTTCAAATAGGAGCCAAAGTAGAAAAGGGAATAACAATAGAAACTGGATTTATACATAAAAATAAATTGGTTAACTTCTTTCTTGAATTTTCACTTCAGCTTTTCAAAACTTTGTCAAATTGTTCTTACAAAATTTTACAACCATTACCTAAGACTTCAATTCATTATTTTGCACTTTCCTCAGCTGATGAAGGTTTTTTACTTCTTTTTAAAACTCTTTTGACTATATTTCATCCTGAATGAAAAAAACCCAACCAATTATCTTGAAGGATTGAATTGTAAAGGAAACTCAAAAAATGCTACACTGTAAATAATAAGAAAAAAGATTCTTACTGATGTAAGAATTTATTTATTTTTTTTTACACTGGTTTTTGCTTTAGAATCAGTGTTAACATAGTCTAGAAGAATGAGGAGATTTCAACAAAAATACATCTTTAATAAAAAATCATACACGTATATTGAATGGAAATACTGCTTTTATAACCAAAAATGTAACTGACAACAACTCTGTGACAACTAGGCCTTGCAAGATTATTTTTCTTTCTAGTTATAAATTAATATGATGTTTATTATTGTTACTGAGTATCTACTTACATGCTTCTAAGTTCCTGTTGTGACAACAGTGTTCCTATCATCTGATAGGATGATATCCCTCTTTCTTTACTTTAGGTATGACAATACTTTCTCTCTGGCAATTTCACAACTACAGGGATTAAAAATTGTCATTGTAAAGCCACAGGACAACTGCAGAAGGTTAACTGTGTTAAATATATCTCAATGCTTTTTAAGAAGGAACTACTATTTAATGATAAGGAGCTTTTATGTATTGAGCTTAGAGATAAAAGAACTATGAGAATACTAAAAATACTGGGCAATTATTTCCCAAGAGTGCAGGTGAAATCCTACGATGGATATTGGGCCACTGAAATGATTAAGATACCTTCTCTGAGGGCTGGTCCACTGCAGAGAATGAATTTAACTGTCTTACCAAAGGGAGAATGAATATGCAGAGACAGCTAAGACCTCATAATTGCTGCTAAGCTGACCAAAACATCTGTTTTATTCACATTATTTTCAGTCCTTAGAGAAAACATTAGAAAATAATCACATCAGGGTTTCCAAATATCATTTTGAAACAAAAGTGTACATACTAACTCCAAATTCAATCCCAGACACTTCACTATGGCATAATTAATTCAAGTTTTTGATGAAGTTTCCATCTTAAATTGTCCCTAGAGGCAGGAAGTGCCTTCTATCCTGTAGTTATGGGCTGGTGTAATCTATTCCATGAATGGTAGATCCCTCTGCCATAACAACAAATATCTACATTCAGCAAAATAATCATTCCTTGTATGTATGTGCAGCAACCATTCCCCATGAAATAAAACCCAGAGAGTGATTTAATATTACAGTGTGGTAAAATAAAGCCTAGGATTTGGAAACATCTATTTTCTTATAATAATTCACAAACTGCTTGTTTTTCAGGAGCCTATCAGTGCATCTGTAGCAATTTCTTGACCATTACTCATTTTGTCTTACTGGAGGATGACTATAGAAACACATCTTTTAAATTCCAAGAGCCTGTGAAAGATTATAGTGGTTGCAGATCACTTACTATTAGATGAATATCTACACTACATGATTAAACATTTTTTGCCATCCTCAACACTGATGATAAAAAGTAAATTAATTTAGAAGCCAAATTCCTGATCCTGCAACTAAACATGCAGTGCCATCTTTTCTCCCCCAAGTATGGTCACAGACATCAGAGACACGGCTGACATATATGTATGAATAAGCATGGGGATTCAAAATCTTTCTCACTTTTGACAAGGAAAAGTAAAAAAAAAAAAAAAAAAAAAAAACCCAAAAAAACTCCAGTATTAGAAGGCAAATTTTGTTATTNATACCCCTAGATTCCTTCTAGGCAGTAAAATCAAACAAGGGAGAAAGAGAGTAACTTCTAATAAAACAGGAAAAGTAAAAAAAAAAAAAAACAAAAAAACCCAAAAAAACTCCAGTATTAGAAGGCAAATTTTGTTATTCAAAATACAAATTATTTTTATAAAACGTGTACAGCTGCACAATAACATGAAATACATTTCATATTACTTGAAAATGTTCTCTACAGAGTCCACTCCTACAGTTTTACTGTCAGCTTTAGTTATTCTGAGTATAGTCTGGACAGTACATAAAAAGAGAAAACTGTAATTACTCTTAAGATGACTAATACGTCTATTGTATTAAAATAGAGAATAATAAAAGTAGTCAAGAAATCTATGTTCTTCTGCATTTTACTTATTGTCTTTTGTTTCCATGGTTCAAAAACCACTCGGTTTAACCCAAACTGATGACACTCATTAATACCATTATAAAGCCTCAATGATATTTAATGACAAAAGTGATATTAATGTCAAAAATTAATATTTTTCTCATTAATGTAATATTAATGAGAAAAGTGATTGCTCACAGAGACAAGACTCCCCTGTTGTCTCTCTGACTCATTATATGACAGAGGTTTTCTAGTGAAAGTTCAGTGGTCTCTGTAGATATATTATGGAATTCGAGTTAAAAAAAAATGATGCAATGAAAAATATTTGAGTGAAAATCCATCTCATATTTGCACAATTCTC
The DNA here is from genome assembly GCA_002631895.1 of Agapornis roseicollis. NCBI lineage: Eukaryota > Metazoa > Chordata > Aves > Psittaciformes > Psittacidae > Agapornis > Agapornis roseicollis. The sequence continues at coordinate 66,946 of NDXB01022541.1, forward strand.
ACTATGAAAAGCTATTTTTTCAAGTCCTTTTTAAAAAAAATTAGTAACCAACTGAACTATATAATTAATACACAGTAAAGGATCAAAAGGTAACTTTTGCACCAATAACCTCTGTAGCTCTAAATCTGCTTATATCAAGACACAGAATTAAGAGTGTTTTTGTCACTTGAAATCCGTTGAAATAAGTGACTATATCTAGAAAAATAGTATAATTCTTCCTGAATGCCAAGTACATATCTATTTGATGGCTTTAAACTACTTGTTTTCCTTAAGATCATGATGGGACAATATATTATGGAAATTCCTTGTCATACAAGCTTACTTCAATATTAAATGTGCTATATCTTAGAGCCATGAACTTCAGGCTTTAGTTAATTAAATAAACCTGCTGAAAATAAAAAGGATGTCTGCCTGGAATTCTGACTTTTTCTGCTGTGATTCCCCTATGTAAAGTTGTTTTAAAGCTCCTGATACAAAACTGAGACATTCTTCCATTTCCAAACAGAAGCCATTGTTCAAACTAATGTCACTGTCTCTCTCTACACTTGAATTTAGAATTATTTCTCCCCAGCACTAAAGCTGGATATACATAGCACAAATATGGGTGATCAAAATGTGGAGGTATTGCAGAAGAAAGGAGTCATAATAAGAAATACATTCATTTTTAACTCAGAATCAGCAGCTGTACTAAGTTGTTTCATATATAGTCTGTATATTAGTACCCAATTAAATCTATTACTAAAAGGTATGTTCTGGTTTCCCCATTATTCATGAACTTCATAGCATTTTTTCTGACACTACATATTCCTTTAAATACTTACTTTCCTCTCTAAGCTTCAGGATTTTGCAATACAATTTATAAGAAAACAGTAAATTTTTCAGGATTGCTATTTGATGCATCACAGTTACTACGTTTTTCAATGTCCTGTTTTCCCTATTAGCAATTCTCAAATAGCCTCTCATTTGCAATAACCCTTTCAAAAAAAACCCAAACCATTTGATAAAAAACAGCTTTTGAACTACTGCTTTTCAAGCATCTGAAAAAGATTGTTGAAAGATCATGTCATCTGAAAAGATGAGTTGACCCTAAGATCAAGAGCATAGGAAGGTGAAGGCTGTGATTATATCATAGGCATGAAAAATAGCAGCTGACTACCAGAGTATGTTTAATGTTACAACAACTCATGTCTCCTTTTTAACTGAAAATTATACCTTATGACATTTATTCTCTTTCAATTTGGGGGGAGGGGTTAAGTATTTCTATAACCTGTGTGGTCATACAACACGTTTTCCTGTATCTCAACTACTTTATGGCAGCCTTGCCAAGAAACACTAAATGCTCTCTTGTTTTCTCCTGACATAAAATGGACCACTGCAAAATGGACCCTAGTAAAGACAATAGTTTAATTATTAATGCACAATTATGCTCAATAGAGTCTTAATATTAATTTTATTGCATACAGAAACTACCAATTTGAAAAATAAAATAAAATTACATAATTGTGACTATATGTATTAAAAATGGAGCTTGACGTTTTGGGCAGACTTCTTTTCAGAGGCTTTTAGGAGCAATCTCTCCTCTATCGCTTAACATCCCTCTTTGCACTTTATTTCCTAAAGTCCATATTTAGCAAAAAAAACAGATTCCAGGAAATGAAGTTACTTGTTTGGATACAAAAGCCAAATCCACTTCCTGTATGCACTTGGCAGAAATGCTTGGGTAAAAAAAGTCTTATGAAATTTTTCTATCCAACCAAGATGGGCATTCCATTCAGCCACACAGAAACTTAATTTAGACTCAGAACTATATGCCTGTGTTATATATTTGACTACTCAAAGTATTACAGTCCAGTAATAATAAATTCAATTTTACATTTTTCAGAAAAAATAGCATCAGATAGATTCCAAACAACTAACACACTGACTACTTTATCCATGATCTGATATTCCATTTTTAGTATTTTGCTATTTTTTTCTCTTCTCCCTGTACCACATAGCACATGATTGCACTGTAAAGAGTAACTTCTGAAAAGTCTGCAAAAAGACCATTGATTGGAATATGGAATAACATAGCTACTCTCATATTTGGCATTGATATTGTTTACTCCTCACTCAGTAGAAGATAAAAAAAGGAAAGTTTCATGAAAAAGCATCAATAGTGTACACATGGGCCGCTGTAATAGAAAAGCATGAAATATGTGATATTCATGAGATAAACTGAACAGGCTGTAAATGACAGAATTACATTTTTTTGTTTCAATAGGCCTTGCCCTGCACAATCTCTATTACGACAAATTTCTGTCTCCGGCTGTAACAGCACAATTTTTCTAAACCAAGTGATTAAAACTATATATAAAGGAAAAAGTAATCTGCTATTAACCTGGTTTGTTTTGCTCAAGACCAACCTTTTATCTTTAAAGCTAAAAAACTTGCCTAAGGTATCACAGTTAGATAAGCAGCATTTTAAAATTTTAACTCTTCTTCCTACAGCCCCTCTAATTTAGTGAAGCTCCATTAAACCTAAATCATGCCCAAACTCAGGCCCCTGTCTTTGAGCTTTCAGTTCTTTTAGGGTTAACAGATAAATAAATGAAGACAAGCATTCACTTCCCATGTACTGTTTTTGCTTTATTACAAGTGTCATTTCAAAACACGTATTACCATACTTTCTCTCTAGCCATTTTTCATTTAACAATTTTCTTGGGTTCACTTTTCATTCTCTAGTATCTTGCTTCACTCCAGCCTACAGTCTCTCCCCAGCTTCATTAGAAATACATCCTAAGCCATAAATCTGTCTTTTTCCTCCCTAGTTATTAAAAATAACTCAAATCCATTCCTAACTTTTTAACACTTGCAAATCACTTTTCTCCTTCCACAGCTTAGATAGTCAACTGTGAGGCACAAAAACTATTGTAGTATCAATTGCTACCACTGTCTATTCCTACTAGTCTCCTGGCAGCCACAGTATTTTCACAAGAAAGACACAAAGTAATATTCAGAAACACATTTGCTAGCTGTGACCAGCACGTGGTTTCTTAATGTACTCCACCAAACAGATCAGATTCCTGACATTTGAATAAAAGAAGCCCAGAAACAGTATGAGAGAGAAAATAAAAGGCCTATAATCTTTTTCCTTTTTCATTTTTTGAGTCTCCCTCTCCACCGCTTTAGACATTATCATAGGAATTTAAAACCCAACAAGTTTATTTACTCAAAAGACCAAAACAAGACCCAATTCACCCAAGAGTTTTTTAAACCTAAATATGAATTCAATGGTTTAATATTAAAAACCTCAGTTAACAATTTCACTCATAGGAGCATGGAAACATATATGTCCTCTAATAGTTGGCACCCTTTAATCTATTCTTCCCTTCCAAAGTTCAGAGAAAAGCAGACATGGAACAGTTTGGAAAGCTAGTACTAGAAAGCTATGGGGCAATTCATGAAAAGGCCAACAGAGAAGACACTTCTGAAATAATGGCCTGGCCAAAGATTTTTCCTTTTGCAGTAGATGCAACTTCTAACATTCAGAAAATAAAAAGTGATTGGCCACGTACACATATAGAATTACTATAGCAACTAAAGCCTAGAAGAACTACTAAATTGTTTGCTTTAATCCTTTAGCTAAACACTATTAATAGACACCAACAAGAAAACAAGCTGAGCCACAAGTTATCAAACACCAGTCTGCACTGGGGCTTTAGACATTCCTATGAAGTAACCGATTCAGGTTATTTCCAGCATTTTTATGCCCAGAAGGGGGTGCTGTTTTGGCAGTGGCACAGGAATGTGTGTATCCTTACAATATTAATGTTTAGGCACTTTTCTGATGTACTGCTATTATTTCCCCCCAGGAATACAAACCTCGCAGGAAAAATATTTAGAAATTCTTAAGAAAAAAAAAAATATAAAGAAGTTACACAAGCTGTCAAGGCAATTTAAATATAACGACCTCAAATGAGATCTCTTGAAAATCTGCAGTATACATGACAAACCCCATCAATCAGCATAAGAAAAACCTGTGAATAACACTTTGTCACTTTATCACTTGGAGACATCCTGGATAACATTTTCTCTGTTGGAAAATGTTCGTTGCACATTGACTTCATTGTTTTAAAGACAGTGATTTTGAGAGAGAATTAGTTACCACTTCAAACTTCATTTTTATATTCCTTTCACTGATGTGTTAGATACATTTAGAGATGCATCCAAAAGACTGTTTTCAGTGTAGCTCAGTAAATGGTTACAGCCCTACAATGAAAATCAGTAAGACCTTTTACCTGATCTAGAATTAAAAGCTACCAAACTTACTGCATAACATCGTGGAAAAACAAATGTCACCTCAGCTGTAATTGTATGGCTCATCTCCAATAATTTGTTTACTGTTTCACACAAAATCAAACAATGGCTCAAATTTTATCAAAATAACCTAAATACTGCAAAACCCCATAGCATAATTTATGATTTTAAAATTATGTTTCTGAACTTACAATAGTAGCTGAAAACAAACAAAACAAAGGCACAGTTACTAAATAGTTGTTCCAAGAATTAAAACTGTAAAAGACAGAAAGGTGATACATCAGAGATAAGTGAATGTACAATGTTTGATTTTTTTCAAGAAAAGCATTCAAAACTTGAGAGCCTACTCTTACTGAGGAAAAGTCACAGCTCCACCAATCATAATGGAAAAATTGTACAGTAACAGAAGCATGAAACTGGCCTGTAACTTTGAAACTTAACTTGTTAAATGTATCACAAATACCAGGAAAAAGTAGGGGTTTATTAATATCTAGTTTGGTTTTATATTGAAATATGCTGAGACTAGTCTCTGAAGACAGTATCCGTTTCTGTTAGGAACAAGATGTGAAAAGGCAAAACAGAGCTCTAGACTATTCTATTATTTAGTAGAATTAGCAGTATCTACACAGAAACATCTAAAGATTAATAGAAAGACCTTCTAATCTTTTGTGTTTTGTATGCATGCATACATAATGTGCATGTACTGGCTTTATTAAAAGGCACCGCAGTCTTTTGGGACTGATGTTCATGGTAATAACAACATGGAAGTTTTACAGATGCATTTGCCAAACCTGACAGTCAATCTATAAAGGAATTCAATCACTCTTCAAGTACACAGAAACTTTCATAAGCATATTTTACCTCTAAAATATCAAGAACTGAAGAGCTTCAGTCACAAAAAACATCTTTAAGGAATTAGTCTGAAGTATCCAATAGCATTTTTAGACAGCCAAAATATGGCTAATGAATCAGGAAGCCAAGAAGATTTGAAATAGTCGAGAACTTCCAGGGAACACTAGGTTACATTTCAGCAGACTAATCTGGATAAGAGAACAGTAAACTAGCATAAAAACACTGGAAAGTATCCCCATCTAAACAGACTCAAGAGGAGGGCAGTAAAAACTGCCAAAAGCATCTTTAACAAGCTTCCAAACATACGTTCCACATCAGAAGAGATTCCAAGCTGAGAAGTGGAAAAAAACACATGATGGGCATCTTAGAAAAAAACAGGAATCTTTTGTAAAGCTAAATAAATCTGGAGAAAGAAAAGCTGTTGATGGTCATATAAGCAATACGTGGGTTTACATAACAGCATTCTCAACATATAAGATACTTAAGTTTCAATATCTTTGAAAAATTAATGAAAATACTGTAATAAACCACTTCCCACTCTCATTAAATCCTTGCAACTTAGAAAATCTGCCTTTGATGTTCCAAATGGAGACTTAGCTCCAAAAAGCAAAATCTGGGCTTCACTGCCTAAAAATAACTCTGTTCATATTTATAAACAGTTAGGATGACAAAAACTGTAACACACAGGGCTTTATCATGGAATACCAATTGCAAGAGCTCACTTAACTTTAAATCTTACAACAAGTATTTATATTTCTTGGTAACAAAGAATAGTCATCTGTTGTTGCTTACATAGATGTTTCTACGAGCCTCAAACTTCTTAATGCTTTGATTTTTTACTGTACACTAATCTCAGTGAGTTCAGTTCAAAGTCTGCACTCAAGAAAACTCACAGTGGACTCACGGTGAATTCTGACAAAATAAAGCTCTTGGAAGCAGTACACATAGAAAAAGAGATTTTGAAAAAAAAACAACCAAGCAATCAAACAAAAAAAGTAAAACCCAGAAGTTACTCAAGTCTCCTTGAAGAGACTTGAAGAGTTAGTCTTCTTGGTATTTACTGCAATCAATGTACTTTTAAATAGAGTTACTTTGTTCTATAAACTACTTTGAATTTTAGTTTTTTACTTTTTGTTCATTTTTTACTTTTTGTTAATTTTGTTCATTTGAACATTTGTTCATTTGTTCATTTTTACATTTTGTTCATTTTATTTACATTATGTTCATGTACATTTTGTTCATTTGTTCATTCATCAACTGTGATCTTCAAGACAGTCAAAGTTAACAAAGAATTAAAAACACAATACATGCTACAAAACATGTGCCTGAAGATAAATATGCGCTCATATTTAATACATAAATTGGAGCCATAGCAATACATCTTTTAACTGGTGGCTTGAGATACCAGAAAATAACTTTGTTAAACTTACCAGAAGCAAAATCCTATAAAATTGTTCAAAAGCACATGCTGACTGTTAACATTTACTGAATTTATTCTGAAGGCTTTTTAAAATGCCTAAAACATAACAAATGAACTCTGATACTTCCTGCTTGGTCTTTTAACTTGGCAATAATGAAAAATTTATTGTAGCAAATAATCACTTTACCTTATAGAAGACATTTAATACTTAAGAAATTAGCAAAACAACACATCTTATTTTAAATATTAGTTAAAAATAGTTTAACAGTAGCAATAACATATTCACTATGTTTTACTAAGAACTGGTAGAAGTTCAGCTGAAAATTGAATTTATAATTTTTCCTGGACCTGTAACAGAAAATATAGCACATACTTTCATTTCTGACTAATGAGAAAGACTGAGAGTAAGTATGAACAACATCCTAAATGAACCAGTTGAGCTGTTTCGCTGACCAAATAGTAATAAAATGGGTAGATTTGTTTGCTGACTAAAGACCTGCTATGAGCACAGTGCCAAGAGTCTGTTCCCCAATATCCTAAAGCACTATGAGACACAGAAAATACTCCAAGAAACATAAAAGTTTGCAAAGCACTTTATTTTTCTGGAGAGCTGAGATCTGCCTTTTTCTGAACTGCAGGATATAGATTCTGGTGGAAAACCTCAGACAGTTCTTTCCATCAGGGAGCTTTCTGTGGGTTTTCCAACAATAGAAGGAAGCTTTCCCCCCAGATTATTACATAAATATATAAAATAGCCAAGATAAATATTTTGAGAAGTCTTACTTCAAGATCAAAATATTTAGCTTTCAGAATTGAGCAGTTGGTGTGTTATCATCACTAATTTCCTGCTACTCATGATCGCCATCAGTTTATAGAAACCACCTCTCCCACCTTTCATTTTAAAGTCAGCTTGTCAGTCTTTTCCATCCGAATGCTCTTTTTTGTACATGCTTGTATAAAGCCTAGCAAAAAGTGATTTTAAACCCTGAATGGGATACATAGCAGCTATGTTCTTCAACAAACTCTCAAAAAACTTACAAACTCTCAATAAAAGATAAAGAAAATGACTAAAAATTGGCAAAACATGATTCTAATAAAACCTTTTGTAAGAGCAAAATAATCCCTCTTAAATCCATCAGCATATACGACTATTTGAAGCTCTTACTAAGATTTATTGTGTTTTTTTAATGTCCCAATATTCACGCTGTTTTCTGGTAACCAAAGTGATAATATTTCAGGAAAAAGCCTAATCCAGCAGGAGAAAAAATGGTATGATATGTCTTTTACAGAATTATGCCAGAAGCGAGTAGCAGTCTGAGACCTATTCTAAAATAAGACTTATCTGTACAGAAGTGACATAATATGATAAAAGTAAAATGCAATAAAATATTTAGCTCTCCAGTGACATATATGCTGAAGTCTGATTTTTTTCCTTCATTCATACTTTGACTTACCCTGAAACTTTGTAATTTGTAATAGTTGACACCATCTCCCGAGAAAGATTATATATAGTTCTACATTTGAATTTGGACTTCACGTGCAATTATCTTTACTGGATATGAGTTAAGAACTAAAGCTGCAGTAGAGACTTTACAATTAACTAAATTATTGTATTAAAACCAAAATCATTGAGGAATTTGTAAAGCTAAGGTTATTATGCCAATAACTTATCTTTGCATTTTCTGGAATGTTCATCTGAAACATAAATTAAATTCTTAGTCAGCAAGTTATGTCTGTTTCAGGTTTATGAAAGATATTATGATGAAATAAATAGCAGCTACTGAGTATGTTAGTGTTTTGTTCACTCTAACTCATGTAGGTACGGGTTTATACTTCAGAGTGTTCTGTGATGAAGATGGGTATTGAAAAGTAAGTTCTCCCCTTTTGTGGTGTAATGCTTGGACTAAGATTAAAAGTTCTGATTGGTTCATTCTAAGATAACTGTGTTATGCAATCCATAAAACCACTCCAGTAATGGGAGCTGGCATGCCAAAATGTCAGTAGCAGGCAGCCTTTCATTGCTTCCAGGCAGACTACCTATCACTCCATTTTAAAAGAAGTCTTTTGGGATCCTAAAACCCCAAATCCATCAGCATGTAAACTGGTCTAATTTTAGCTGAAGTATTCAATGCTGTGTAACTCAATGTAATCAGCGAAACCTAGGGCATGAGTAGGACACTGGACTTGTGTTTTTCTCTGCTGTAATCATCAAGGAAAACATCCTAATACAGGCTGTAATATACAGTGAAAAAAGCACAACACAAAACACAGCAGCAATCCGTATGTCCACTTTCAGTCCTTCCTAATAGGTCTTCCACTAGTATCAAACCTTGTGTTCAACAGTATTTTACTAATGACATAATTTTATATATGATATACATATATATGATATGCTATTTTTATATATGTAGTTAAATAAAGACATATCTGTTCAGAAAAAAAACCTGTTTAAAATTAAACCAACTCTTTGTAACTTAGTATTTATTAGTAGTTGGAAAATATGATACAATGGGACTCAAAGACCTACTTTGAAATAAAATCTGAAGTGTTGGGCTTTGTTTCTATTTGTGTTTGGGGAAAACGGTAAAAATAAGTTTCACTATTCAGAGCTAGCAGTTCAATGAGATAATACACATTTTCCTATACGGAGAAACAAAATTTGCCTCCAGAAAGCTGACTATTCATATAATTGATCTAGGTTTCATAAATTTAGCAGAATAAAATACTTTTTCTGCTTAACTGGGTAACAGATCTGGCAGCCTGGAGACTTTATGACACAAAAGCATCAGCAGATCTAGCATGAAAGAAACAGCATGAAATTATTTTATTATGGAATGTTAGAACTAGATGATCTTAAGGTCCTTTCCATCCCTAACCTTTCAATAATTCTGTGACATGCAAGATCAACCTAGCCTAGTATTCAGTATGGTAAGGGGTAGAATGGCAATGTTACGTAAATCTAAAGAATATGTGAAGCACCTATTGTAAAAATCCATAACAAACTTCTGCAGGATTCCTCCTGATTTTTATTGTGGACTGATATAAAACATGAAGAAAGATTTTTAACATACTCTCTTTCAATAGCCTTGATTTTATGCTTCATCCTGACTATTCAGTTTAATCAATAAACACAGGATTGTGTACTGTCTTTTGCAAGTCTGATTATGTTAATGACTTCTTAATTCTCTTCCTGAATTACATATCTGAAACAGTGGAGAGCTTAAGAAAGGATTTCCCCTTTGCAGAAATCAGGATAACTAGGAACTTTCAAGATTTCAATTTCTAATTATTTCAGCATTCTGTTTTTAGACATAGTTCTGGTTCTTTCACATGTATGCAGCTCATGATATACAATTGTTGTATACTCATCTCTTCCTTCTAACTTCTCTCCTGCTTGCTGTGCATGGTAATTTCTTTCTCATTCCTGCATGCAATCTCCTCTGTAATAACTAATAGGGTCACAATCCCACTAAAGTTTTATAGTACCTAAAGAAAATTACAACCATGACAATTGGCTGTTAGTTCAGTTACTAAGCAATCTTAAAAGATAATTGGCAACCTTTAAATAGTTAAAAAATCCCCTTGACACTAGGACACTAGCAAAATCTGAGTTTCTACTTGCCAGCTGTCCTGTCTGAATCTCAGCATGAAAATTCGCAGTTTAAAAATTCCTCACAAAATGCATAAAAACCAGTATACAGAGATGTAAGTTATGAATATAGGGAAGTTATACATGATAACCTAGGATAAGGCATGTTCTTCTTTACTAACAGAAACACAAGCACTTCCAGAACCTACTGACACCCTCAAATCTTTTTATTCGAACAATTCAATTAGAAAATAGAGAAAACATGCAACTATGCAACATAAATCTGTCTACAGTTACTGGAAGCTGTTTTATGTGGATCTTGAAACTAATGATTTGCAAGAATATTGCTATTGTCACAAATAGCTAGCTCAGATGATGTAAGGAAAGATAACTGCAATGTTTAACAGTTAAGCACTATAAAAACTCTCTTACTTATACAATCCATGATAGCTAGTCAATATAACTTGCACAGTTTGAGTTGCTTTTTCTATAGATTTAAGCACAAACTTAAATCCTGTGGTAATCCTTATTCGGTTAAAGTGAAATATTTCCTTAAAATCTTGTAAAATCAGGTTCTAGGAATGGTTTCAGGTAGTTCTGAAAATTTAGTATGCAGAATATATTTTCCAATATATTAACAGTAAATATTACTAATATCTCCATATTTTTTAAAACTCCCTCTTCCTGAATCTAATTTGAATATTTAAGTTCATCTTTCAAGGTGCATGATTCAGTATTTATAACTTTTGGGGTTACAATATAAGTATTTGGAATTTCTTTAATAACCATAGATTGAAGAGAGCAAGAAAATATTAGAAGAATTACTTATGAGTCTTGATGAGGTCTGTGGTAACTCCTAACTCCTGAGAAGAACATTTCATGCTTTTGCAATGGTCTCTATCAAACTGCTTTCCCATTCTTTCACAAGCCTCCCAAGCCAGTTGACAATCTGGTTGCTGCAGTAGGCTGTCAAAAACTTATCATGATGAGAAAGATTTTCAAATCCATATAGAAATTGGAAGGTTATAAGGAAAACCTTAAGTCAGACTATGGGTATCAGAGTATTAAAATTACTTATTGCTTATTTGCAAATAATTTATTTTGCTATGCAGGTTGACCATTATGCTTTTCCAGATGGTGTTCTTTCAAGACACTTTGCTTTATTCTTTGATAGAGCAAACAGGATTAATGAAATCTGAAGCATACAAATGTGTTCATGTCTGAGTCCAATAGCCATCAGCAGACAGAGCTACGAGCTTCTGGATGCCAAGGAATGCAGCAATGTATCTCTGCACTGTCACAGATTTACAATAAGACAGAAAAAATAGTAATAACCACTTGAGGGTTTATGGTACTTTGCAGCCAAGGGTCTCAAAACAGTAACTTGCCTACAAAGAAAATGAAATGTTTCATATGGATACAGGGTTTTTTAATTCATTTGCTATTGATCTGTAATTAATAGTTACCTAGTGTTGTTTTAATTTTGTTGTGGTTTTTTTGTTTGTTTGTTTGGTTGTTTTTTTTTGGGGGGAATGTTTTTTGTTTGCTTTTTTCCAATCGTGATATAGACTGCTTGTCCTAATACTGGCTTTCTTTCAACTGACTTTGACCCTCAGAACTTCTCTCACGTTCCTTTTTTTTTTTTAACCCTTGAGCCCTCTGGCCTTAAAATTAACTGTTACTATATGTTCTTAAATACATATATAAAGTACAAGTACACAGTGAGACCTTTTCTAACATTTTCTGATGAACTGTGTGTGTAGGTTCACAAGTATTAAATAGTGAATTTTACTCAAATTTTACTCTTGGCAACATGGAGAATTAAACTGTGAAAACACTACCAATTGATTTGAAAAATATATAACCTTCAGTCTACAAAAACTAAAATATAAATGTTACAGTATGAAGATAAATATTGAAATTTGTTACTTCAGAACTTTAAGAAATAAAACAAAGAAAATGGAAAAAATAAAGTTATTTATATATTAGGTAGAAAACACTGTCATTTTCAGAGACACAAAGGCATGAAAGAGCCTGGACGCTCAGTTACATTCCTTCAGAGACAATTGGTCTCCTGAGGTTGGATTTAAGGGATACTTGCAAGGCTGTATGTGTTACATTATTAACAGTGTTTCTACTGCTTTATGTCTTTCATCTACATATTCCCTGAGGACAACAACACAAGCATTTTAAGCAATAATGTTTTAAAGCATATCATTATAATAGATGTATATTGCAGAAGACTGTATGTCCAAATTCTGCCAACACTGCTGGACTTGCAGCTGAATTGACATGCCATTTTATGGAATGTAGAGTTAAATGGGTACCTTATATAGTCTAAAAATAACTCAAGCAACATGACCAAAATCTTTAAAAATAAATTAACTAAAAGTGAACCTAAGGGAGGACTTTCACTTTTTATGCTACGCATTTTGGTTATTGAGGGCTTCATCATGTGGAATGACATATCTGACCCTGAACCAAAAGTAATTGAAAAGAGGACTGGAAAGAAGGAAGCTGATTTCCAGCTACCTTCAGAATGAGAAAACCATATAATGTGCAATTGAATCATATAAAAAAAGTCTTATCTCAAAACTTACTACCCAGACAGGTGTCCATTTAAAACTCATTATCTGAACAGGATGGGAATTAAGTACATTCCCTTTTTCATATTAGCTAAATACAATACTTCATCATTGTGGCAGATTCCTCATGCTAACCATCTGTCCCAAATAATTATTTTTTCAATGACCAGTATTTGATATGCTTGCTTATTAAATTTTACAGAATATGGGCTTTAAGAGATAAAAACTTGCTATCAGTTACCTACAGACAAGTAGTAATCACCTGTTGATGAAGGCACAGCACATGGTATAGCAGCAGAAGCAGCATTAAGCTGGAAGAGAGAATCTTGTGCTTTCCTTTTTTCTTTGTTTAGCATATTTACCAGAATGTCTGCAAGATATATTAAGGAAATCATTGAGGACCTCTTTCTTATAAAATAATTTTGTTTATCCCTAAGCCTTTCATTCAGTTAGTTAGTTAGCTTACCAAGTGGAACAATTAATATTATGGAAGCCTATATGTGAATGTCATACTCTCATCCACCTTAGTTTTTCCAAACAGCATATTCATTTTTACTAAACTGTAACAAATTCACACATCGACCAGAATTGTTCATCCCATTCAGTCAATGTCTGATAAAAGCATTTACAGACAAACAGGAATTAAAATTTTAGTATCTTATTGACATTGTGTGAGATTCCTTTTTTTTTTTTAATTTATTTTTTATTTTTGAACTCTGTGATAAACAGAATTTCCAAATAAAATAACCCTTAACTTACAGATTGCTTGGCAAGCAAATCACATCTACAAGCTTTTCACAATAAGGTTTACTAAAATGCAGAACAGGTCTTTAGGAAATTTCTTCCAATAACACTATGTATTTACTGGAAATATGTTTGGTATAAATTAATTTTGCCTAACAGTTTATAGAGGGCTTATAATAAAGAATCCTGTGTGCATTCAGTCAAACCCACAGAAGTCCCTGTGATATGTTTTTTGCTATGCTATTCATTTGAATCCTAATTAATCTTCTAAATGAACAGCAGAAAATCTAAGTAGTCTTCAGGGACTATTATTAATTGGACTAGGTAGTAACAACAAAACACTTTACAATTCAGTTGCTACAAGACTTCTTAGCTACCACAGGCAAGAAGCACCTCATAGCTATTGCTTAAACAGCTTCCATGCTTCCCACTACTTCATCACATTAGACATGTTATTAATTTTCTAATTAGTCACTTAGCAGATGCAGACTCTGTAAATCAGTGTTGTTTTTAAAGTCTTAGTTCTTACATTCTTCCCTATAACTCTAACATGGATTTGCACAAGTTTATTGTACTTCTGCAAACAAAGCTATATATATCTATCAAACACAAGTGTGTCTGATAGAGATGCTTTGCTTTTCTTGAAAATAACATTACAATTGAATTTTTTTTTTTTTAAGGAATGATAACTGAGTATTATAGCTAAGCTTATTTGAAAGTGGATTTTGGAAAATGAATAACTTATCTTCTGTAACAGAACAGAAATAGTAAAGTTTTTCTGCCTCCTCAACTCAGATTGGGAGCATGCTACATCCCAGTGTAAAATGCCATTCTCCTTTGACATATGAAAATTGACCCAGAATTGTTGAACACAAAGAATTCACCTGAGTTTGGTTTTTTTGCTAATAACTGTGAAAGAATCTGTTACCTATAAACTCAAAACAAAAGCAAAACTATTTTTTCACTTCTCTGCCATAGTCAAACTTTAGACACCAAGTAACCACAAAGTTAGGGATATAGTGATGTGTCTTCCCACAGTTCTGTCAACCTGCTAAAAAAAATTCCCACCCATTGTGCAACAGTGCAGTTACTCGTGTTTCCTGTGAGGTAGTGAAATGGACATCTGAACAGTTTAGTATTTTTATATGCATAAAACTTCAGCTTTAATTTAAATTTTAAAGTTACACATAAAAATACAAGCTTAATATTTGTTCTAAAGGAAATAGCCCAATAATCACCAAAACAGCACTTCATTTGGCTAAAAATAACACTTACAGGAAGTTCTACTCTTTGTAAGGTAATAAATTGTTTTTTATATAGCAACAGTTTCCTATTATAAAAAATGGTTTAATTTGCTTCAGGAGAGTGTTTCAGATGTGGCCTGATCCACAGTATAGGATGCAGGATTTTGGTTAGAGTCACAACTGAAATAGAAGCAGGTGCAAAGCAGGAGTCCTGCCACATAAAAGCTGGGAACTGAGTAATTGCTTTAACACAGTGGGGTTAGTAGAAAAAAATTCCTTCCAGCAGCTAATGCCTCTCACACACACAAAAAAAAACACTGCAGCCAGATCAGCTTAAAACCATTTTTTTTCCCCTCACAAAGGATACTGATTTCATTGTCTCTTTGCTGTAGAAGTTCTTTCATTTTTTTCAGTTCTTCTGCTTCTTTGTTGGTGTCTTCAGAGGTGCATTGTAAGAGCCATTTTCTATCAGAAATATTTGAATGATTCACTAGTTCCTGTTGGAAGAAAAAAAAAAACACACTCCTTTAACTTTAGCTCCAACTACGTATTTATGCCTCCCTAAGAGTGTCTATCTGTGCTAGAAAAAGTAAGGCTTAAAGTTACATGTACTTTAAGTGCATATATGCACTTGGAACAAGTTGTATTTGTTTATATTCACTACAAAAAAGTACAATTTATTCTTTCTACATATAAATTACAGTGTTCTCTGGTATTACAGAACTTTCATTATTAACACTGTAATTAAAACCTAATTATTTAAAGACAATAAATTAAGATCAGGAATGTTCATAATATTACATTGGAAAACTATATCCCAAATTACAGAAAAGTTTATCTTCTATTGCTTTTCCTATTAATTTCACGTTTTTCCTAGTTTAAGTGTATTTTGTTTCCTCAGTGATTTAAGAGAGCTTTCAACAGTGTCACGATACTTAGTGTAACAGATTGAGGGATATAATGTTTTGATTCTTAATTTTCTCTCTTTCAATATAGTTTGTCCAAAATAAAGCTTCCATAGTGCTGGGAGTACATACGAATACACACACAGATCCTTGCTGGGGTTTCCACAAAAGGCCACTGAACTTTTCCAACTAAATTTGAAATCTCTATCAGTCCTCTACGCATATCACAGTTCAATTGTTTTATCATTTTCCAATGCCTCCCAACTGTATTGTATTACTTTAAACACTTTATTGCAGTTTAAACCTAGCCATGCAGCTCGTTCACTCACTCAACCCCTCATTTCTTGCCCTCACCCTACTCTCGGAGGGATGGGAAGGAGAATCAAAAGAATGCAACTCCCACAGGTTGAGAGAAGAACAGTTTAGTAACTAAGGTATAACACAGATCACTACTGCTAGCACCAATAATAATAATGATAAAGGAAATAACAAGGGAAGAGAATACAGCACCTCACCACCCACCAACAGATAACTCACCCCACCCTGCCCAACTGAGCACCGACCAATACCTCATCCAACCCTGCAGTGCCCTAGCCCTCCTGGGTAGCTCTCAGTTACATCCTGGGCATGATGTGCTATGGTATGGAATACCTCTTTGGTCAGTTTGGGTCAGGTGCCCTGACCCTGCTTCCTCACAGCCTCCCCTCCTCCCTGGCAGAGCATCAGACTGACAAAGTCCTTGGTCAGACTAAACATCAGTATTATCAGCTCTGTTCCCAGGCTGAAAGTCAAAACACAGCTGCACTAGCTACTAAGAAAGAGAAAAAATGGCTGCTCCTGCTAAACTCAGGAAGTACTTTTCAACCCTGAATGTCTCCAAGTTATTTTCAGTGCCAGCTGTGCTTCCATCTAGGTTTAAAAGAAATACCTTCATATGAACAAAGCAATNGAAAGAGAAAAAATGGCTGCTCCTGCTAAACTCAGGAAGTACTTTTCAACCCTGAATGTCTCCAAGTTATTTTCAGTGCCAGCTGTGCTTCCATCTAGGTTTAAAAGAAATACCTTCATATGAACAAAGCAATACTTGATCTTGCGCATGTCAGCACCAACATCCAAAGTGCTATCAGGATCATTATCTTTAAGAAATGTTCCAATCAACTCATCCAACCTGAAAAATACGAAGATTTTTTAAGGAAAAAAACCTCCCACAAACATGCAGACAACTCTGTGAGGTTATGTGTCAAATACAGTCCAAGACTTCCCAGGATGACTTACATTGGCAGGGTATTTTCTTTCAAGGTCCATGCAATTTAAATACACTTTTGCTCCTCATACTAAAATCTGGATTTGATACTGTAGCTTCTATAACTCCACATCAGAACACACTTGTACATGCTAAGGAACGCTTCTAGAACTAAAAGCATCAAAGAAGTAATCTTTTCCCCATTTATTTTAAAACCTTCCCTTCTTCTACTGCCCCATAATTTAAGAGATCTAAAGACTGCTCTCTCAGAAAACTAAATATTTAGAGGCTTTGGGCATAGAATTTTTAAATGTATATGATTATCATGCAAAAGAAAAATTGACTTCCTTTTCTATTACAAGAGTCAGCAGATAGAACAGCCTTCGTACATAAAATTATCTGCAACTTATTTTGGAACTCTATAAATGTCTGTATCAACAAAGACTTACTGCTCTTCTTCTGACTAATGAAATGTAGTTAGTATTTTATTCTCTTGCAATTTGTTCTTATTTAACAGCCATCTCATCTTCCATTAGGGAAAACCAATTCTTATTTTGGTAATTCAGTCTTCATAAGAAAATCCAGCACTGAAAAGCATCCTCTTGCTTTTTCAAAACCAAAATAAAATACACAGACTAGACAGCTACACAGGCATAATATACCATGCCTTTGGGCTGGATGTCACAGCTGTGTGGACAGACAGATTTTCTCTTGCACACTCTCACTACCTTTCCAGTTCTTGCGTTCCAGGATGCATGGCAGAGCATCCTCAAGAAAAAGGGCAAAGGATTTCTAAATGAAAACTAGCCTGCAGCCCACTTACTAAAGCACATTTCTGGAAAATAGTAAGTGCAAGTTCAAACTCCATAAACCGGGTTTAGATAAAAGACTTCCTGGTTCATGACAAATTTTATAACCGTAATTCTATGATTTTAAATATTTATTTAGAATATTACTCTCCAAAGATTACATTAGGTTCTGAACCTGAGTAAGCCAAGCTATCTACAGTGCCTGCATCAAGTACCCAACTGCCTGAGAAGGGTAGGAGTTCAGGACCTTGCCTAGTTTTCTTTTGGACTTGTTGAGTTGCTCAGTTAATACACAAGCCTTCTGAATGTCACGTAACAGTCGTTTATCCTCCTCAGTAACAGGATTGAGAATCTCATGGCCATTTGATTATCTAAACACTTTGCTTTAACCACAGGCATTATAATTATTTAAAGTTGACCCTAAAGTAGGTGGTTGGGATATTGCTGTGCTTTGTGAGACTTTTATTGTTAAGATTCCTCACATAACTATATACTGTAGTAACAATTCCCTACTGGAAGGTAAAACAATGAGACACAGAGCAAACAAACAAACAAACAAAAAGAAAAATTTATTATTCAGGTGATAAATATCTGAAAATCAGTAGCTTTAAGACTGGAATAAAAATTGGAAAACATAACAGAGAGTTTTGGTTATTCATCTCCTCCAGAATTCACCATGGTGAACTGTCAATTTTCAAAGTAGGAGGAAAAGATGAGAAAAACAGAGAGCAACCTTCAGTTAGTTTCAGATAAACTATATTTTCCCATTTTCATTATTTCAGTCAATGGACAAGAGATATGTTGTCTATACCATTCATTATATGCATAAAATTCACAATCTCTGAATTTATAGAACACTCTCTGAAGTCAATGTGAGCTGTATATGTGGAAGCCTTAAAGGGAAGACAGTTAAAGAAAAATATTAGTTACAGAGGAATTAACTGGCATTGACTTGCTTCTTGAGTTAAGAAACTATAAAAATTATGGGTAAAAATACCAAAATTTTACATATTGCTACAAATTTTTTCTGCATGAAGAATCCACCAGAACAGAGGTCAAGATTAGATGAGAGATTATTCACACTTTCTGCAGACACACTAAGAGCAATGAGCAGGAGAATTAATCTTTTATATGTGGAGGTAGGCATTTGTGTAAGCATTAAGAGAGAGGCATTAATACTACTAATGAGAATGTGATACATTTTCTTTATGTGATACAAATGTGATACAAACACAGGGAAAGTCAGTATTTGTCACTGTCTTAAGTACCTTATTGATTTCAGTATGAGGAAAGAAATAAAAAAAAAAAAGAAAAAGTTTTTTTTTTTTTAACAAGACTGTCTAGAATGAATACATGAAATCCTTTATAAAAATGCACCTTGAATCTTGAAATAGAAAATAGATATTTTAACCTTACCTTGTTTGCCAGAGTTTTACCCATACTCAGATTATGACCCATTTAGGCTACGGGAATCAATCAAAAAAATTACACTAACTTGCACTATTACCATTACCAGAATAACACCAAGCACAGTTAAAATATTTCAAGAGAAAAAAAAAAAATTCTTGGAAAATAATGCTCTATTTTTTTTTCAAAATTATTATCATACCAGTCAAGAGTCAAGTTTAATTTGTTAAGAATAACAAATTAGACAAGCTGTATCTATAGATATGAGCTGCTATTTCTTTTCTCTTACATTGCCTTTAATGTGTTTGGCATTCTTGAAAAAACTCAACAGCCCAATTAATTTTTTTTTTATTCCAAAGGACTACATGGAAGCCAAAAGAAATTTGAGCCCTAGAAGACTGAGTCAAGTCTGAAATAGCAGAATGTAAATCAGAAATTATAACCAATTCAGCCTCCTTGCCAACTATAGCAGAATCTTCAGTGTATTTTTTGATAAATTTGTAAAATTTCATCTTTAAGAATTAGAACAAAAATAGACAAATCTAGTCTAAACACTATGAATAAGACCAAAATAAAGAATAAAAAAAGAGCAACAATGATAACCCTCATGAATATCATCAAATGAAATCATTGCATCCCTCACATTTGTTTAGGTTTCTGTGTAAAAATTACCAGAACTCTTCTAAAATAAACATAGTCTGACAACACTCTGGATATTCTGGGATTCTTCCAATACACTGAAGTATTGAACAAAGGTAAAAAACTGAACTGACGATATGATATAGGTGAAACTTAAAATTTCTCTTCTCAATAAACAGATCTTAGTTAACTGAACTATTATTTTTCAAGTGATTTATAGAATCATAGAGCCATAGAATGGTTTGGGTTGGAAGGACCTTAAAGCTCATCTAGTTCCAATCCCCTGTCACAGGCAGGGACACCCTCCCCTAGACCAGGTTGCCCTAAGCCCCATCCAACAGCTCTCAAACACTGCCAGGGATGGTGCAGACAGAGCTTCTCTGGGCAATCTCTTCCAGTGTCTCACCACCCTTATAGTAAAGAAATTATTCTTTCAGCTTAAAGTCATTCCCCCTTATCTTGTCACTCACTACATGTCCTTGTCAAAAGTCCTCTCTAGATTTCTTGTAGGCCCCCTTTAGTAACTGGAAGCTGCTTAGAGCTTAGTCTCCCCAGAGCCTTCTCCAGGCTGAACAAGCCCAATTCTCTCAGCACGTCTTCATAGGAGAGGTGCTCCAGCCCTCTGACCATTTATACAGTAGCTAGATTTGCAGTTTTACAACTGGAAAAAAATGCTAATTCCAATCCATTTCCAGAGATGTTCACAGAATAAAGGAGACTATAAACAATCATGGAGGAAGGGTTAAAAAAAAGACTCACTGGAGCAGAAACTGTTCATGAACTGAAATTCAATGAAATTATGGGGTTAGCTGCAAAAACAGAATTGAAAATAGCTGAATTTTCCAGTGGAAATATGCAGCATGTACTCTTATTTTTAAATTTGATACTCATTTAATGTAAGACGGTCAATTTATACTGTTTAAATTTGAGGTATTTTTGGTATACTGATCAGTTACATCAGAAAAAGCTAAACTGATCTGAAATAGAAGTATCTAACCACAAGATACTTGCACTGAAAGCTCTAAACTAACACAAAAGCAGTTCTAAAAGTGTATTTTATAACTGCTAAAAATCTATTTCTGTGTAGAAGCAAGTATTAAACTAATAGTATTTTATTTGTTGTAGTTAACAGCATTAGCAAGCTAGCTAATGCATTCTTCATTACTTCCAGCATACTGAGGCTCTCATAATATTTCCATGCAGAACTTGTGCTAATCAAATTTGGAGCATGGATAATCATAGGTAATTTCACATGACAGAAAAAAAAATATTTAAAATCAGATGAAGGTGTCCCTTCTAATTTCTGGATAACCAAAATAATTCCCTATTTTTTTCCTTTTCACTTGTATGTTGGTTAGGTAAAGGAAGTTACAGACCATTAAATTTTATTATTAATTTTATTACAGTAGATGAAGCTTAAAAAGGGGATTTTTCATATACCTCTATTTTTCCTTTTAGAACTGTGGGGTCCCGCTCTAGGAAAAGCAGGCCTAATTTATACTAATAAGATCGAGGGTGTGCTGAAGCCTATTGCCAGAACCCTGCTGTATCAGAAAGAATAGTTTTCCCAACAGAAATTCCCCAAAGGAGGAAGAATATGGAAGTATCAAGCAAAGACCCATTTTCTGTGGAAAACAGCAGTAAACAAAGAACAGAGTTTTCTTTCTCAGTTCTCATCAGAAAAATCCCAAAACAACCAGAAAACATGAGTGAAAAATTTCATAAGCAAAAAATTTTCTAAGTGAATGCCTAAGAAACAGTGTCAAGTCATTTATGAGATTAATTTAAAACTCATTTTGATAGTGGTATTTTATATGTTAACGTAGTACAAAAAGAAAGGTATGACAGTGCTGATCCAGGTGAGTTTGAATCATGACTTTGCAAACACAAGCTGTCAAGCACAAGTCTGTTCTTACAGTGATGCTGGGAAGAAAACTCACTGTAAACCAGTCATAAACAGTTGGTATGGAAAGATGTTAAACTAACAGTGCTCTCTTGTTAGTAATGGTGAATCAGGGCCCAAATTCTTGGTCTAGCATTTCTCTTTACAATTTTTGTGCAAACAATGTAAACACACCCTGTAGTTCAGCTCGCAGCTTTTATATTATCAAGTTTATTTCTCTTCTGTTACTTTCTGCCCTTCAAAAATTCTTTTTTAATGAACCCTGATTACCATTTAGACCACAGATAAATCACAAAAGATTTCAATCCACACTGTGTTAGATTCCATGCAATTTTTCTGATAGCCTAGGTCCAGAATGCTTAGATGAGCATTGTGCTACTTCAGTTTCACCAGTCTATTAAATAACAGACTTCTATATTTAGAAAAAGAAAATCCACTTCTGAATCAGACATTTGTTTACATGAACCAGGATGCAAATTACACAGCTGAAATGCATCAGAAAAGCACTCCTCTCCAAGTGAGAGTATGTTTTCAAAATTTAGAGCTCTCAGTAGCATGCAGGATGCATGGTCTCAAAACACAGATTTGGAAGGACTCATTTTGACCTTGCTTTCTGTTTCATGATTCATTTCTGGGAGAGCTTGCCTTTTAACTGATCACTGGTTTATTGCCCCGATCACTGACACTCTATATTATGTATCAAAATGAAGTTGACTTAAAGAACAATGAATTTTGTGTGCTAGATGTTAACTCTGACAAGCAAAATGGAAATCCAAGTTTATGAAAAATAGTCAGCTGCAAACAAAGAAGTCACTGAAATACTTGCAGTAATCAGAGAGGCTGCTTCAATTAAAGAAGCTTGTTTACCTAGACTTTTGCAATAGCTTTTCTATTGGTAGCATACTTTATACCAATTTCTTTACATGTTAATTTTGAAAATTATCTTTAAGTGTTTTTATTATGTCTATGTTATTAAAAAAAAGGTAACTCTATACCTCCACATATTTTATGAATCTAGCTAAAAAACATGATATAAAGCAGAATTGTCTTTACATTTAATAAGAATCATCCGCATAAGTTATCTTCAATTATGCATCAGTATGGAAAGACCATGGAGATTTTAAGCAGCAAATTTTGTCAATAATACTATGGAGGACAGAAGGAAAAAGGGAAGGTATTTCCAGGCATTATTTTCATGTTTTCAGGCCATACTAATGACATGAAAAAGAAGATAAATTACACAGAACACACCTGAACTTGCCCTGAGAAGAGCTGTAATACATTACTGACAGGTAGTGAACATGAACGTAATTGCCTAACATATAATTGACATATGAAGAGGATAATGCTATAGTTTATATTCCAGAAATACCTGCTTAACCTCTAATTTAACTGAAGTGAGTTAATTCCTAGATGAAACAATAATGATGAAGGTAACTAAATAGTGGAACCGGTTACCTAAGCCTTCACACAATTCCCTGAGTAGATAAGAAGTGCGAGCGCTAAAATATTTGAAAATAAAATTTTGAAAATAGGGCTTCTAATTTTGTGAAGCAATCAGACAAACAGTAACATACTTAATGATGATTACTATTAAACACTTGCACTGCACAGTAGAGAAGCATACAACTACTATTATAGATATAAACCCCCCCCCTTTCCTTTTTGTTAAGCATATGGGCAAAGCCGTTTCTGCTCTTCCTTATTTGAGATGATTCTTTTGAATTAGATGGCTACAGTGTGGCAAACAGATGTAATGAGTTTCTACACAGTTGAAAATCATTCAGCCCAATGATGAAACTCACACAGATCTAAATCTTTGTACAAGTAAGTCAAGGGGAGATTTGGCATAGACTATAAAGAGATGAAGACTGGCTTATACAGGACTAAAAATGCCTGCATTACCATTCCATATACATTTTTTTTTCTTTTTTTAAGAAACATGTCAAGTGACTCCCAGTAGATAATTTCCCTTTTCAATGGCACTTTATAGTAGCAGACCGAAATCACATACGTAACAAAATGTTACTTACTGCCAGCTAATATTTTTGGTCATAAGAGTAGTCAGATTCAAATCACTGGAGTATATCTAAAACTAGCAAAAGAACACTAAGCTTCAGTTTACCAAATATTAAAAATATAAATATCTCTAAGTAGAAGATAGCAAGAACTTAAAAACAAAGGTAGGACAAACATCACGGGTACTTAAGGAAGTCAAAAGGACTCATATGGATGAACACAGAGACATTTCTAAAATATACAAGACAGCAGTTCTGAAAAAATTGCATAAAGTGCCATTTACAGGTTATTAATTAGGCATAAAAGTTCAGAAGAAAGTGATTTTCAAAAAGTATTTAAAGTGCCAAAATTTGCAACCAAAATTAGCAGCACTTTCAAATGCAACTCAGCTGACCAAGCATTCAACAAATTTCAGTGAGATTCAAAAAGCTGCTTTTAAACATATACCTTTGGAAATTGGCTCAAAGATTTTCAAGATTTTTTCAAATACCTAAATAATAAAATTTAGCTATGCTATCTTTTCCCCATATACCTCAGTAATACCAGTTATCCTATATTTCATTACCTTTCTCGAAACCACACAATATTAGATGACTTGTGAAAATTAGAAAACAGGACATAGTACATACTGTCTCACTCTTCTCAATTAACCAAACTTGCTAATCTGGGAAAATAATTTTAAATTATCTCTCAATAGTTTTGGTGTAAAATGTGATCAGTTTAAATAAGATTTTTTTTTTCCCAGTGGTCTTGAAAAAACATAGTAAGATCACAGAAAAGTATTTACATTTATTTTAAGCTTCCAGCTTACATACCTGCAATTAGGAATTTAACTTCCTGTGCTGTCACTCTAGAGAAATATATTGATTTAATTGCATTCGTTTAGAATGGCATCTAAGCTAGAAGCTAAGGTGAGACATTTTAAAACTACATTATCATTAAGGTAGCTTCTTTTCTCTTGGATTTTGCCTATGCAGCTTATGTCAATCAGTCTGCTAATTTCTGCACAAATCCACTGTCTGCAGAGCTGTGTTGATGTAAGGCAAGGTAATATGCTTCTATTTCTTCCACCTTGCAACTGAAATTGAACACTGACATCGGTAAATAAGAACATTTGCTCTGTTTTGTAAATGAAACCATTTGTTCAACAGTTTGAGCATGAGTAACTGTTAAAGCTCTATATCATACAACAGTGCAATATTGTTAATAACATGATAGCATACAGATGTCACAATGTTGAAAGAGAAAAATGAAAGACAGAAAGAAGTAATGAGATATCCAGGACTTGAGTGAGATGAACAATATATGACTGTTGAAGTAAAAAATAGAAGTGTCTGTAATAATATATGTATCTGAAAGAAATAAGGTAAAGTTATTAATAAATTGAAGTGCTAAGCCAGTACTTCTAGTCTTGTTCTTAGAGAATTCCAGCTGGCAAAAGCTCTGGAAGCGTGGGTGCTCTGGAACACAGGACCATGATTTGAAATCCTGACTTTCTGGGCACACATTGTAAATTGCTAGTGAGATCACTTATGACGACAACAACAACAAAAATTGTTAAAAAAATCCCAAATGATTCAAACAAAAAGGACTTGCCCTTTTACTTTTGGCATGCTTCTCAAAAAAAAAAAAAACCAAAACCCAAAGCCCCAGTAAATCATTCAAAGGCCATTTAATTCTATTCTAAAGCATAATACAGAAGCAAGTAAGAGTACAGTTTCCTTTTATTTGGGATGTATGATGTTATTGTCTATATTTTTAAAAATAGTCCAAAGTCTTCCTTTATCTTTTTTTTCCTCCCCTAAACAAGAAGCTAATTCTCAAACTCAAATAAATATTTAGAGATCAGACCTTTACAGCTGAGGAAGTAGATGGCAAGAAACAAAGCAAGCCATTCAGATTTTGGAAGCATTTTATGAACTACATTCTGAACCACTTAGGTAGTCTAGTTGAACTTCTTATGCTGTGCTTTTTAAATAAACAAAATGAGAACAGCAGAATTCATGTATAACATTTATGAAAATAAAATAATAAAATAAAATATGTGACATTGTTATTTAATACAGAATTCTGAAGTAAGAATTCCAGACATCTGTAGTATTATTCACAGGACTGAAAAACTGCATTGTATTATAACTTAGCATTCAGCATAAAAATCAAGAGCATGTTTTCAATTTTGTTTTAAACTTGGTGAATGACAATATGACATTGTAGCAGTTATGAGGAAAGCCTATTTGACAGGATATTTTTTTCCCTTCCATTATATGAATAACAATAATGGCAAAAAAAATTAAAAAATCCCTGAACATACTTGTTTAAGTGAAGGGAAAAAAAACAACAAACTAAATCAAAAATAAAATGATGAAGAATGAACCACAGCTCATTAACATACTAACTTCCAACATCTAGCAATTTTAACTGGAGAGAGTAGACCCCTGAAAGTAAATAAGTAGAATGAAGCCCATTACTGTAGGAAATGTTTTGCATTTTTTGACTTACTACACTGAGAAACATATAAAATATAGTTTTAAGATAATATTAATGCTTACTTCCAGGGCAATCACTAACACTTATTGCCTGCAACACACGTAGAGTGAAAAAACCCTATGTATTACTATAACCATTTTATTAGACTAAAAATATTATAGGATCTACACATGTGCCACTGGACCCAGTTTCATTTTGGCACCCACCTTCTACTAAAAATTGCCTGACAGAAAGCCTTATTCTGAGACAAAACAAATATGGACTTGGTGCCTGCAGTTTTTATTAACAGATTTTGTACCTTTCATTGTCTGTGTTCCAAGCCAAAGAATAAATAAAAAATTTGGAACAAAATACTTCCAAGCAGATTAATATTGGTATGACCTTCATTGAAATGCATATAATGAATCAGAAGAAGAATTAACACACATCCATTTTTCTAATGACACTATCTTCAGTAACACTTCTCCTTATTAATTACTTCCTTTGTAATAAAATGAATGAGATTAAGAATTTTGTTAAAGTTAAAAGATTTTTAAAAGAACTATGTAAACTTGGATTATTTAGATATATACACAATATATGCACACACATGTCAAGATATAATTTGCTTAGGTTTAAATAGAAGATATCCTAACTAAGCAGAAATGCCTGAACTGTATTTGAAATCCATACTGACCCTAATTATGATTTCCTCTCTGGCATATTAAAATAGCATCAATCACAGAAAAACAATTAATAATTTCTTCTGTTTAGAATTCCCTACAGCACCACTCCCTTTAAACCACTCCAGATAAAGTGCAACACAGTATGCTGCATTATCACCTATAGCATGTTTCTTTTCTTCTTCTGTCTATCATAACAATCTGACCCATATGTCTCCTGATAAGTAATATTATTTAGGTTTCATTAGAGATGTGAAACTAGATGTGAACAACACCATAGATATCTTCCAGTAATAGTAAAACGTGATTTTATCAGCCTTCATCCAGGTCAATATGTCTGTTTGAACTACTTACTTCTGTATTCTTTAATTTGAACAAACTCTCCCAATAATGAGTAGCTCCAGACTCAGATGGCCAGTCTCAATAAACAGAACTGTCATAAAGATTTACTGTGTTATGCATTGATAGCTCTAACTGGAGACAGAACACTGAGATATTATCTGTTGATTTTCATACATGCTCAGGACACTTATGGACAGGAGACTCAGGCAGATGTAAGCTATCATGGTCAAATATTTTGCCCTATGAAAGCTAGCTTAAAATGCAAACATGTTCAAAACCTCAGAAAGATATTTTCATTGAAGTAGTGGCTTTTTATACTATCATTTCATGATACTTTCATTTGGGCATTTAGCTCACATCAGTTGTTTACCTGTGAATACTCTGCTGAACTGTTAAAAGAAAGATCGACTTATCTCTCAACATTCTATTCAACTGCAGCACATAGCACTAATAAACCAGTCTGACTCATGTGTATGACAGTTATTCTGTAGCAGGACCTTCTGCTCTCTGCTTGAAACTGTTACCCATAAAAACTCTATATCCAAGTATTTTTAACATTTTAAGTATATGTTAAAAAT
Organism: Agapornis roseicollis; assembly: GCA_002631895.1. Lineage (NCBI taxonomy): Eukaryota > Metazoa > Chordata > Aves > Psittaciformes > Psittacidae > Agapornis > Agapornis roseicollis. The sequence continues at coordinate 94,673 of NDXB01022541.1, forward strand.
TGTTATCTTTGAACAAGGTCACTATATAACATTTATGACTGATGAAGTTAATTATGTCCTTTTTTATTATTGGTTCTCAAGAAAAGTATTGTAACTCAGTCTAGATGATCTTAAGGTCCTTTCCAACCCTAACTATTCTATGATTCTAAACTTTATTCTGTATTTTAACTGCACAGCATTTGTACCAGGAAAGAACTTATTTCTGAAACAATGAACACACATGCCACATAAGCCTAAGTAAAGATAAATTATAAACTTAAAAAAAAAATTAAAATTTTGTGTTGTTCTAATTTCGTTGAGGTACCTGAAAGTTATTTCTCCTTCTGTGTCTTCTTACAGGTAGAAACTCATTAAAGTACCTTACCTGCTAATTTCTGAAGGAATGGGATGCAAAATCACTTGCTAATCTCAGAAGAAACCTTTTCAGATAATGTAATGCACTATATCTTGTGCTATATATAAAAAGAAAAACCAACTGACACATTTTTTAGTCACATATTTCTGGAACAAGGCCTCCCAGATGTACGCTGTAGTGCAACTCTATGCAGAGGATACACTCCTAGGTTTTCTTTGCATATTCATATTTAGCACTTTCATTAACTGTGAACCTATTTGCATTTGTAAGACTGCCATTTTCATGGCAAACAGAAATCTTAGAAAATAAGATTTCTTAGAAAATAAGATTTACGAGTGTGGCCTAAATAACCCAAATTATTTCTAAACTACCAGTTTACATATGAAAACTAAAAAATAAACAAGACTACAATGGAAGATTACTGTGACAAATTTTCAAACTAATGTTAGGGAAGTGCATCTTTAAATGTCTATATATATATAATTTAAGTATATCTGAATAGTCATTGAGAGTCATTCCTCTTCTTAAAGACTAGTTCTGTCAGAGTAAAAAGAAACCATCTAATAAGGGCATTTAATTTTACATGTAAAATAAATAAATAAAATAAATAAATAAATAAATAAATAAATAAATTAAAAGAGAGATACCTCTCTGTTCTTGTTATTTCTATGATTTTCTTTCTATGGCTTGATTTTGTCACATTGAGTGAGTTATGTTCTTGGTGCAGAATGATAAATAAATATTAACCCAGTAGGAACTGAGGGGACATTTCTGGTTAGAAGATTGTACTGGTAACTGTCTATGCTGAAAATAAGCCAGATTAACAATGTAAACAAAATACATACATAATGATATCTAGCTCCCGATCTTTGACAGAGATGTCTTTAGTTTCTGAATTAAATAAAACAATCAAAACCAAGAATTAATTACAACAATCTACATGAGAAACTCAAGTTTCCAGGTTGAAGCTTGTCCTCGTGTCTCCAGAATCTGGTGGACATCAGGGGAAATTATTAGCATTTTTAGCTTTCTTCTGGATCAGTTCCAAGAGAAATCAAATTAAGGCTAAAATCTGTCAGATCTTCAACATAGTTACCATTAATATACTTACCAAAGTTTCTAGACAGTTTCTACTTTCTTTATACAGATGAGGTAGAGATATTAAATAGGTTCATCCTACAGAATCAACTAAATTTTCAGAACTGGATATTGAATTTGTTATTGTGAACATTTAGACTTAAATAAACACTTCTAGATTATACAGAAAGTTCTTACTTATTTTATCAATCTGTTACAAAAACCTGTGAGATATTACAATAATTATGTGAATTAATCATGTGCTTTCAATAACATGCTCAGTGAAAAAACCCTAATATTTGGCTTTTAAGACATTGATTAATTGTGTATCAGAAAGGCAAAATTTCTCTTGACCTACATCAGACTAACAGTGCAGCAGGATCCTTCTCAGCAAAAAGAATATTTCTTGAATTTTACTCTAGATTTTCTATCCGCTTCTGTGAGAGACTGTTTTTTATTCCTCGCTATTATACAACACTTCTTTTTGCCTGGCATCTGACAGGCATTCCCATCCTTTGCGTTTACTCCACTTCCTCAAAGCTGAGCCTGCAAAAACACAGCCAGCAGCCTCATACAGCTTTTCATGGAAAACTGCCATCCTAACCTGGCGCCTATCTTCACATTATTATTCTCACTCAAAGAAGTTTAAAACTCTGAGATGAATTTAAATATTTATGCTACCAAAGAAACTGATTAAAAATATCACCATGAAAGAAGAAATTGAAAACAGTGTAAGCCATTACTGAAGTAGCTCTTCTTGTGAAAGTTCCGATGTTCTTTGTTTGCCAGTCACCAGCTCAAGCTCATCCTTCAGCTTCTGGATCTCCTTTTTCAGTTGGACAATAATCTACAAACAGCAAGGCAGAAACCAAGCATTGCCAACAGATTAATAGCTAGTTTATGATTTTCACATTAGAAGGCTGAGTGAAAGAAAAAATATATTTTGAATTTCTCTTTTCTAAATATCTCTTTTTTAAAAACAGGCCAAATGCCTTAAATATACAAAGTTCTTTTTTTTTTAACTTTTCCACTTATAAAAACAAGATAAGTCTTCCAAACTCTGTAAATTTGACGTGTTAGAAGACATGGCTGTACAGGAGTTCAAAAGATTATTTGCAAAAGAAAAAATAATTTGCCATAGGAATAAAAATTACTTTCTGACTATCAGTTTTGCCTGTTAGTAACCAAAACACATTTGAAATAGAAGTGATGTTTTTGTTAGAGAAAGGACAAATACACAACAAAAGTAATTTTTATAAACAGAAATTCCAAAACAGTATCTTAGTACTTTAATCTTAACTTTTCTTCTCTTGCTTGTAACATTTCACTCTTATTAGAATTATAGCATACTATAATTATAGGATGCATCCTTTGCTAACGACAAATAAATAAGTTAACATTAAATTGCATTAATGAATTGTAATGATTACAATAGTGACTTGGAAAACTGTACTTCATTTTAAAATTCTAATAGCTCATTATTGGAACCTGTATCTTTGGGAAAAGTGTCTGTATAGAACGGTCTTTTACAAATCACCAGTTTCCCAAGGCCAAATTCTACAAAGCAGGGACAATATGCAAACCTCTAAGTCTAAAACATGAGCAAGTTCATGGATACTTTATGATTGAACTTTTTATTAATGTATCACCTTATAATGGCTCAAATATATCAAGAATCCAATGATATTTTTAGATGGATATGAAAACTGATTCAGTATGCAAACTAAGATTTCAAGAGAAGAAGGTTTTCAAGGAAAAATTAATTATGCATGATTGCACACACTTTCTAGAAACAAGACTGCTGAAATTGATGACACATTTGTACTGGATGTTAAAATTCCTTCAAAAATTTGTATTTCTTTTAATGATTAAATTTAACCATGATTTCCTAACTTTAAAGGAGTATTTTTATTTCACAATTCAAAATTATCTAAACATATATATGATTATTTCTTTTAACTCTACACTTACTGGGTACACATTTACTAACATAAATATGAAAAGCAAACTTACAATATTTTATATAAGACTATATTAAGGTTAATTATTTGTTATTATTTGTTAATTATTATTATTTGTTAATTACAGATGTTGCAAGAGTGCTTCAAGAATATTGCAGGTCAAACATTTTAACCTCATTTTAGGTTGCCTCACTCTGATGGCACACTCTGATGTAGTCTGTGCCAGTTACTGAGTCAATAAAACAAAATTTGGAGTTGGAAAATAAAATGGAAAAAACTGAACTGACAGCACAATCCCTGTTCAATGCTGAAATTGTTAGGATGTTTAACCTTAGTGAGACAATAACATAAATACAGTTTTCAGTATATGGATGAAAGACTGATTTTCAAGTATTATTAAAACAAACAAAAAGTCTACAGAAGCACAATATTGGATGCTAGAGGAAATTAGAATTAATTCAAGCTCAGCAATTTGGTTTTCATTTTAAAACAAAGGCTTTGATCATAAACAGAGTTGCTTATAAAGTACATTGGGTACAAGCTCATCTTCTTAGTAAGACACACAGCCAGGAAGTTTCCATTATGAAGAATATAATTTACAGAAGTCAGACTTAGATATGTCAAGAGGTATTATGCACTTTATAAAGCATTTATTTCCAGATTACTGGAAATAAATGGCATTTGATTTAATGAAAAAAAAGTAGTCAAGCTCTTCACTGAGTAACCAAGTTGCAACCTGGAAATATACTTTAGCTGGTTAAGATGGGCAACAAATTCCTCAATTAGCACAGAGACATATAAAGTCTAGGTATCTGTGCTCCCAAGCTTTTTCCACAAGAGGGGATGATTTTCTAACTCTCATGAGTCCACTTTTGCTTTACTTGCTAAATGATCCTGCAGAGCTAGACCTACCAAACTCACAGAGTTTAGCTCCACAGGATGTGGTAATCACAGTAATGTAGGAGACTGTGTGTGTTTCAGCCTCTGTCAAAGGCTTCTATGGCCATGGAAGAAAGTTTTGTGTGATCTGCTATGATAAAGCCTACATATGAAATGAAAAACTGTCGTAGTTTAAACTCAGCCAGGCAGCACGTTCACTCACACAACCCCCCCCCCCCTTCTGGCCCTCCCCTCTTTCCTCCCTGCTCCCGGAGGAGTGGGAGGGAAGAAGAGCCGAAGGAACGCGACTCCCACGGGTTGAGATAACAACAATCCAGTAACCAAGGTATAACACAAATCACTATTGCTATCACCAATAATAAGAACGACAAGGAAAACAAGGGAAGAGGGTACGATACCACCCGCTGAAAACGAGCCCGAACGGGAAGTTCCCCCTCCTTCCGGGTAACTCCCAGTTACCTCCTGGGCATGACGTGCTATGGTATGGAATACCTCTTTGGTCAATTTGGGTTCTGTCCCTCCTTCCTTCTGGCCCCCCCTTCTCCCCGGCAGAGCATGAGGCTCACAGAGTCCTTGGTCAGGGCAAACATCGCTCAACAACAACCAAAAACATCGGCCTTATCAGCCTTGTTCCTGGGTTAAGTCAAAACACCAGCTACTAAAGAGAAGAAAAACTGACTGCAACTGCTGAACCCAGGACAAAAACGAAAAAAAAGGGAGAGCCAGAAATTAATTGGTTCCTCAGACGTCAGTCTAAAGGAAGGACTGACACTGTTTCTTAGTGTTTTAATACACAAACTATTGCAATCCCATTCCCTCTGCCCCAAGACAACTCTCACCAATCTGGGGTCAATTTCTTCATTAAGAACTGCTTCATTCTTGATAAGAGCTACTCTCTGTGCAAATCTGCAGGTTGATATAGATTCCTGGAGAAAAAACAAACAATGAGAAGGAAAAAAAAAATTATTCACCTACCTTTTCACCCTGAGGTAAGTACAACAGACTGATTATGAAGTTCTCAAACTACATTTCTGGGTTTTGTACATTTTATTGAAATAATCTATTATTTTGTGTTCCAAACCATGGATATTCAAGGAAAATTAGCGTAGCATATTAATGACAGTTACATATAAAACTGTCAAATCCTAGTACATTTCTTATTGACCCAGTCTATCCCCTGATCAACTGTTTTTCAAGCGAGTCCCCAGCTGGCACTAAAGAAAAATGAGACTACAGAGGTGCATGTAAAAGTAAAAGAAGCTGGGAAAAGGAAATGAGTCTTATTGAGCCTGCTACCAGCCAGCACCCAGATCTCTTTCTGCAGGGCTGCTCTTCAGCCACTCCTTTCACGATTTGTATTTGTGTTCCAATCGATCCAGACTCCTCTTGCAAGACCTCCTGTCCTTTAAAGGAGTCAACAGCAACTCCCAGTTATCATCAGAAAACTTGCTAATGGTGCCCTCAACTCCTGCATGCAGAACATTTATAAATATATTGAATGGAACTGGGCCTAGAACGGAACCCTGCAGAACACAGCTTGTCACCAGCCAGATTTGGCCCCATTCACTACAACGCTTTGATAAATGCTACAACTCTTTTGGTAAACAAAGAGAAGAAAGCATCACTATATATAATTTCAGCACAGGAAATTGGTGAAGGGAGATAAAAGTAGTAGAAATATTTAAAATATCTCAAATTACCCCATCCAATACCCTCTCCCCCATCAACTCTCCAGTTTTCTGTCATACTCAGTGAAATCATGATTCCAAAGAAGTAAACAGTTATAGATATTACCATTATGTCCTCAAAGATTTATTCATCAGGAAAACAGTAAATAAAAAAAAAAGCTCATTACTAAGTGCAATTTGCTTCCCAAGTGTTGCTTGAAATTACTTAGAGAAAAGCACATTTCTTAAAGGGTTAAAGGGTTTGTCTACATCTTATTGAAATTTCCACTGACAAAATTATCTCCTGGAAACAAATTCAAAAATTTTTTCTGTAAGGATAAAAACGAAAGCATACACACTTTTTATTACAAACTGTAATAAAAGTCAGAAGAGCAGGATCTTCAGAGAAGTAAAAGTTTTTTTGTTAAAAATAGATAGAAATAACATACATCTATGTTTCGTTTGTCTATTGAGAGCGTTGCTATCATGGTAGTCATGCAGTTTCCTCCCAGGCTGTCTCTTAGCACTGAGGTCATCATAGAGTTTCGATAAGGAATGTGGGACCGGTTTTTCTCTGCAAGGGCAATTATTACCTGAAACAGTAATAAAAAAAAAAAAAATGGAAAAAACATTTAAATTTACATGTCTATTAAAGATTGATACATAAAAAGAACACAAAAATCTCCTCAGGAACCCAAACTTCTGATACAACAGAACTATGCTTATACACCCAGTTAGCTGCAAACTGATCTTATGGAAATAACATCAGCTTAAATTTCAGAATGCTTATATGTCTTCATAGGATATGAACCTGAAAGGCCAAATAAATATAATTTTATCATACCCTAGCTTTACAGCCTCTCAGCAACATAGAAACTGAACACCATAAACCAAAATCCACAGACTTTCCTAAGACACAGGAACTTACTGAAAATATTCCTCATATTTTTCTGTCATAATAATAAAGTATGAATAGCATTCAAGTAAAAATTTCCTTAACATTTGCTAAAGTATGCTTTTAATATTACACATTCTTAAAGCATACGGTTCTTAGAGGGATCAATACATTTATTTCTGAGAAAGCGTCTTGAAAAAAAGTGTATGATTGCAATGTACTGCTGGAAAGAAATAATTCAGTTTAGTATATGCATGCCTTGGCCAAAAAGGAAATGGTACACCTACTATTCTCAGTTTCCTTCTCAGCTGTTTACTTTATGGGACCTAATTATTATTAAATAAAAAGCTAGATTATCCCATGATCTGTTGTGATACAACTGTACCAAAAAACTGTAGCTATATGACTTGTACAAGCTATACAAAATGATTAGGAATTGTTTTTTCTTTTATAAATGTTACACACCAGCATACATTTTGTTTATGCTGCACTTAAAAAGCATTATTTTAGAAAATTTGGTATAATTTTTTTTGGTGCTATTTTTTCTTTATAGTCTTCAAAAGTTAAAATGTTTTATTTCTATAAATCTTACACTAGCAGCCCTAAGAAGGTCAAATACATAATATGAAAAATAACTATCTTTTAAAGGAATCTATAAACCCATTCTGGTACCAGGATTTTCAAATCTTATTTATTACAACTTGCTAGATGGAAATATGTCACCGTCAGTTTATAATATTGCAAAGAAACCTCAAAGTCTAGTTTGCAGGTTAATAAACATATTCTCAGTCTCTGCCACACAGGGACTACTATCTGAATAGACATGAAGGGAAAAGAGCCAGAGGGAAAATATGTTCTTTCCATTGAAAATGGGAGCTGCATTAAAGAGAAGTTCATTTTTCTGAAGTTCATGCTGAAAGCCTGTAGCCCAGGAAGAATACGAACCTTCTCACACTGGCTCTGAAGTGGCCAGATCTCATAATGCAGAAGCCACTGAACTGTCATATGAGAGACAATGCAACTCACAAGATAATGTGTTTAATAAAACCTCACCTAAATCACTAAATCAACCTTTACAATCCAGTCAAGGAACTTGTAATAGAAAAAGGAGAGTTCTGAAAGAGCGGAATTTTGGGGTGCATGCCTTTGTAGGTACGGAGCTAACTGGTAGCTCTCTATACATGATACGTATATATGATAGATGTATATATGATATATACAAGATATAAATGCAGTTGATAGCTCTGTATACAAGATTTTTTAACAAATTATGGACATTTAACATAATGTTAATTGTGGTAACACAAAACTTTGTTCCCATTATCATCTTGACAGAAATAATTTTACATAACTACTTCATTATGCAAGGTGTTTAGAAATGGCATAACTCAAAGCCAAAACACAAGTAGATAATTAACTACTAGAGTATGTAAATAAGTTGATTTTGAGGAATCCTTGTACTTTAATGTTGGTTACTGCAAGGTTAGTAACTAATTGCCCAATTCCCACTGAACAAAAACAATTGTTTACTGTCTTCAGTAGACTTCTATTCAAAATAAAAAACTGTTTTCATTAACATGCAATCCCAGCCAGTTTTACTTCCCACGAGTACAACTGAAATACCGACTTTTTCTGTAAGATAAAAATTTGAAGAAAGGGGAGGGTATGAAAAAAATTTAGTGCAATAGTAAATAACTCACTGCCAGCTGTTGTGCCTTAACTGCTTCTCTCTGTAGATTAGATGAAATATCTCTGATTGTAGATTAAATGAAATCTAAGGGATTTGTTTTTGTAAGCAGAAAAAGACAACACAAAACCGTTTCTTCACAGTAAGTGGAAAAATCAGTTCTATTTCTTAACTGTAATTTTAAAGAATTTTGACATACAGACACACACAAAATTTTGTGTTTTTAATTTCCTCAAGTGCAAATTTGTGCAAGCCACATTTACACTTTAGTATAAATTAAAAGGGAAAAATCTAAATTTTAGTTTTGAGCACTTTTTCTTCTCCCTCCCATTCCCTTATTTCTCCCACAAAATGAAAGGCTCACAGACCTGCTAATGTTGTATATAGAAATTCTTAAAGAAGCCTTAAGAAACAATACTGTATTTTCCATCAGAATTCAGAAAAATAATTACTTTCTGGCAATAGGAACAATGTTTACTGTACAGTGAAAACAACATTATGCATTCTGTCTTACAAGGTGTAATGTCTGAAATCCACACTTGAAACTCTTCAGTGATTGCAGCTTAATATCACAGCATGTATGCAAGAGATTTCATTGATTATGAAGTGTTTTCATAGAATCATAGAATACTTAGGGTTGGAAAGGACCTTAGGATCATCTAGTTCCAACCCCCTGCCATAGGCAGGGACACCTCACACTAAACCGTGCCATGCAAGGCTTCATCTAACCTGGTCTTGAACACTACCAGGGATGGAGCACTCACAACCTCCCTGGCCAACCCATTCCAGCATCTCAC
>NDXB01022542.1:12476-25619 GCA_002631895.1 Agapornis roseicollis
GAGTAACCAGCCCCTTCCTGCAGCCAGTCTCAGCTGTGCTTCACTTGCCCCGATTCAATGCACACTCCTGCTAAGGAAACTGTTCCTCTCCTGATGGTCTCACTTGTGCTCCATCTCTTGCTTAGCCAGGAGAAGCTCCTGACACTCATTTAGTGCTTGTTCTTTATCCCCCATCCTCCAGGTCCTGGTGGCCACAGTGGACAATGCTAACCTGCTCCTGCAGATTGACAATGCCAGGCTGACAGCTGATGACTTCAGGACCAAGTAAGCCACTTTTCCTGGGAAAATGGAACAAAGTCTCCATAGGTGTTTGATGAAATGAGGAGAAAATCCCATCCAACCCCCAAAAGAGAATATGGAAGCAAAGCCTTCAAAATGAAGGTGTAATTTCCAAAGCAGATGGTTATCTAACACTTAACAGGCCCTTAGGGATTGTTTTGTTTCCATCCAAAACTTCACTGGATGGAAACTTTTATTCCCACTGCTTGTCCCTCTGTGGTACAGCAGAGAACCTGGACTGTGCTTCTGCTGAGCATTTAACTTGTGTGTGCATAGCTCAGCAAAGGCCAGCCCCAGTAACAAAGCCCACTGACACCAGGGGCAAGGTGATGTGACGGGCTCAGATGGACACTGCTCTATCAGTTGTTCACTACCATTCACCATCAGAAGGGTGGCCGGGGTCAGGCAGTATTGCCACGATGGCAGCAGCAGCATGGAGGAAGTGAACAACAAACCCAAGTGCTCTGTCCCCAGCTGGGCAGGATCCTGTGCAGCGCTTTGGACTGCTCCTGTCCCCACAGGTTTGAGACGGAGCAGGCTCTGCGCCTGAGCGTGGAGGCCGACATCAACGGCCTGCGCAGGGTCCTGGATGAGCTGACCCTGGCCAGAGCTGACCTGGAGATGCAGATTGAGAACCTGAAGGAGGAGCTGGCCTACCTCAAGAAGAACCACGAGGAGGTGAGCATAGAGCCAGGCTCAGAAAATTCCTCCCTGAGCCCAGAAATACAAGGTCTGGTTCAACCTTTAACACTATCCTGAGTTTGGAATTGCTGGGAGGGAAGAGAAGAAGTGCTGGTAAGGAAGTAGGAATGATTTGCTCTGGATAACAGAGCATCCTCTCCAGACCCTGCATAAAATCCACCCAGCACTTGTTATTTCAGGAATGTCCACTGTAGCTGTCAGAGATGTATTAAAATCCTAGCAGCTTCAGGCCTGGAAGATCTGTCTCCTGAGAACTGAAGCCAGCTCCAGGTTCTGATTTATTATCTGACAAATTATCTCAAGTGGAGATTTAGGAAGAATTTGGATTCTTTGATTTCTGACTGTGGAGCAAAGGCCCCAAATCACTCCCTGTTGATCTCCCTCTGTAACACCCATGGAAGGATGCTACCCTTCATATGCTGGTGGCTGGGTTGCATGAAGATGTGTTTCTCTTTTGTGTCAGGAGATGAATGCCCTGCGCGGGCAGGTGGGTGGCGAGATCAGCGTGGAGATGGACGCTGCTCCTGGAATCGACCTCACCAAGATCCTGGCTGAGATGCGGGAGCAGTACGAGAGCCTGGCGGACAAGAACCGCCGTGATGCCGAGCAGTGGTTCTTCAGCAAGGTGAGCTGGTCGAGGCCGGGGCCGCGGGGCCAGGGCCGTGCCGCTCACCGGTGCTCTAACGGCACGCCTCTGGTTGTGCCTCGGTGCAGACGGAAGAGCTGAACCGGGAGGTGGCCATCAACACCGAGCAGCTTCAGAGCGGCAAGACAGAGATCACGGAGCTGCGCCGCACCATCCAGANAGAGTCCAAGCAGGGGGGTGAATAAGCCCCAGGTCATGCAGACAGGACCTTGCCAAGGATTCCCTTCCCTGCTCTGCTCGGCAGTTCCCAAGTTAAGCAGCGTTGGGGTGACACAAATTAAGCAGGAGGTGGCAGGATGTGCTGGCTGCTGTCCCTCCAAAAGTACAATCTCGGCTCAGTTCAATTCTCCCTTCCAAAGGCGTTGCCAAAGGGTGAGGAAAGGAGCACTGGTGAGTGCTGGGCATGGTCTAGCCAAGGAAGACGATGGAAAGCCTCGCAGGCTGCCGGGGCTGGTCCTGGCGCAGCGGCTCCCGCTGCCGTCAGCCGGCCCAGCCGTTCCTTGAAAGCCGGTTCAGACACATTCTTGGCTGGATTCCACCCCAGTTATTACTTCATAAATCCAGCTCCTAAATCAATGGGATGATTCAGGCAAACACCACTGAATGTGCACAAGAACAGCACTGGCCACAGCACTTTAAGACCTGTGTCCAGATAATCTGCTTGAATTTTATGAGCTGCTAACAGAGAATTCTTTGGGGGGGGCTTAAACACTGAAAGGCTCCCTGCAATGCATCACCCACACCACGACCTGGGGCAGCATGGTCATGGGCTTGAGCTGTGTGCACTGTCAGTGGTGGCTGTACCTCCCGTGCATGAGGAGCAGATCTCCACTGATCCTCAGCCACCCCAGACCGAGCCATCCCTAAGCCCTGCACACTCAACTTGTGGCAACCACGGCTTTGGTCCTGAAGCTTGCCACCGAGCAGCAGTGATCTCGTTTCCACCCACATTCCACCAGAGGCCATGTAAACAGCCCAGGGGTCAGAACGGCTCCCACTGCTCGGCTGCTGCACACCCTCACGGTGCAGCCTGGACAGGCCACGAGTAAATACCAGGTGCAATTCCTGACCTGAGGCACTTGCGGCATCCCTGCAGTGCTACAGACTGCTGTCTCTGCTCCCCACCCCGTGAAGGAGGGAGCTCTGCACATCCCAGAGCCTCTCCCCAGGCTCCAGTGTGGAGCAGACCAAGCTGAGATGCCTGGGAAGGGCAAGGACAGACTCAGCCGGGGCTCCCCAGGTCACCTCTTAGGGACCCACTGTTCTCCCCATGGGTGGTGCAGGGACCATTAGCACCTCTTGCAGCTCCCCTCCAGCAGCAACCTTTGCAACACCCACCATGGGGATGCTAACGATACCCTGCTGGAATTCTTCCTTCATGGCACATGGGTGTTGCTATAGAACCAACTAACACTTTGCTAACAAAATCCCCTGGTTTAACTACTTTTGGTACTGCAAATGGGGAGTCAGGTATGGAAAATGCATCTTGAGTCTTTCCTGCCTTAAGCACTAATAATGAGGCCTGTCTTTACGAAGCCGCTGAGGAGGGAACTGCAGGTGTTGGCTTATGCAGAAGGCAGCGGCAGCTTGAGGCGGATCAGAAAGTGGTATTCTGTTCCAGAAGGATGGTTTGACTCTCAGGCTGCACTGACATCATCTGACATAAAAGACCAGTAGAAAGAAGCACTAAGGCGTGGCTTTTCAGGTTGTTCTAGGGAGCCTTCCTATGATAATGTGATTCCAGGGCACATTTTATAACCTCATTAAAATACACAGAGATATATTTTTGTCTGGGTAGCTTCATCTACCAGATCTACTGATATGTATGTTTGGAGCCAGAGCTTCACCTCCGCTTTCCTCTGCAAGTAGGCCAGAATTGAATGTTCAACCACCAATGTGCTCCCATGAAATCACTGTTATGCCACAGAGCTGCCACTCCGATTTTGAAATGTATAAAAAGGAGGCTCAGTGTGCATGTACTCAGGAAACAGAGGCAGGCTCTGAGTTAATCGTCAGCCTTTTACTTACAAGAGAGTGTGATACAAACATCATGCAGTCATTTGCGGTTGTCTTCAATGGGAGGTCATGGAAATCATGTCTTGAAATTCTTCATGTGGTTTTAAGTCTTAATTAACACTTCATGGCTTTAATTGCTGCCTTGTGGTATTATCAACATAGCGCAGGTATTTTGAGCAATGTGGATTTTTATGACACAGCAGCTAAATAGGAAACAAAAGAAAAACTAATTTCATGTCAAGGATGAATATAGGATCATAGAATTATAGAATCCCAGCCTGGTGTGGGTCAGAAGGGACCTCAAACCTCCTCCAGCTCCAACCCCTGCCATGGCAGGGACCCCTTCCACTGGAGCAGCTTGCTCCAAGCCCCTGTGTCCAACCTGGCCTTGAGCACTGCCAGGGATGGGGCAGCCACAGCTTCTCTGGGCCATCACCCTGTGCCAGCGCCTCAGCACCCTCACAGGGAACAGCTTCTGCCTCAGAGCTCAGCTCAGGCTCCCCTGGGGCAGGTTCAAGCCATTCCCCTTGGCCTATCACTGCTGTTAACCTTGTGCCTTGTGACAGTTACTCTTCCTACAGCCGATCCTGGAAGATGATCTCTCCTGGTCCAAAAGCCAGGTCAAGGTCTGGGCTTCACGAGGGCTCTGTGCTGGTTTTGTCACTGACATTCCCCTTTCTCCGTGCCTCTGAAGCACTCTGCCAGGATAACCCACATGTTCTGCCCCTCTGCATCACCAGGTGAAGGTGAGGAAATGCAAACAGGGGAATGTGTGCTCCTTGGAGCTGCTGCGCTGTTCCCATCCGCACTGGGAAGGACGAGCAGGGAGTGGGTGCCCGCAGGCTCTGCGCTCCATCCCCTCGCACTCATGTGACAAGAAGATGCTGTTGCCAAGAGATTGAACCCATCCTCTGGCCAGAGCAAACACAGCCGAGATTCCAGCTCTCCAGGTATCCAAGTTGTACAGACTTGTCTCTACCCATGGCCAACTCCTGATATTCCCAGGACTCCTGTATCATTTCCAGCTTTCTTCAGATAAAGTGGAGGGAGTCATGCCCTTTAAAGCTACTTAGAAATGTACCTTTGCTGCTTATTTCCATGTTCTTACCCCCCTCCTTTGGCAAATGATCTAAGGAAGAACTTGGCTGTTGGGAAGGGGCTGTTGGGGCCTGTCTGTGAAGACAGTCAAACGATTCACCATGTACACACTTGAGAAATACCTGCTCCTCCACACCCTGCATGACTAGCTAGTGATACCGAGATGCGGTTTCTGCCCGTGACGCAGGTCAGAGCAGACAGTAGCCAGAGGACCTTGACCATACTGTGTGCACTCATTCTTTGAGCCTTTTTGCTCCTCAGAGGCAACCAGTGTCTCTCCTGCAGCTCTATTTACATGGGAGCTGTAAAACCCAAACTCACGCTGACATTTATCCTTCCTGGCCACAACTGAAATGTTCATCACAGAAAGTACCATCAGCATTAGCTGCTAAGCTTTGTCACTGTCAACTCTGTGCTCTTGTTCACTGTGCTTAGAGAGCAGGAGCTTTGTTCTTTGCATCCTTTATCTACTTTCTGCTATTCCACGTTACTTCCTGGAGCACCTCATAGTTTTTAACTCATGTCAACCAGCAGTCATACCCTGCCTTCTTGAATGGTCTGCTGGGCTCTCCTTCACAAAGAACAACACAAAACATCCACTGCCTATTGCCTTTTCATATTCCTCCACTCTTGGGTGGTCGCTGAAGCAAGCTGAAGAACTGGATGAGCCCTGAAGCATGAACTCCCTTTTCATTGCTTTTTCATTACAGAACATCCCTCTCCTGTGGATAAAAGAGCGGAGAGGTCTTCCCAGGATTGGTAGCCAAGTTCCTTCTAGCACCGCTGTACTCACAGGATGGTGATGTACATTCAGGGCTTCACGACACAGTGGTTGGCCCTGCATGAGTGCTGTGTATAAAGCCTAAATAGAGACAGGAACTCTAGTAGCTGGGATAAAAAAGACACAGTAAAAGGTGTTAAATTACTCTATTAAAGCGCTGCTTCAGTAGCAGTTTCAGAGGTAACAGTACAAACAGTATTAAAATGTAGCCCTGAGCAAGGAGCCTCCTCCTTTGAATCACACCTGAGTATTTACTTGGAAACGGAAGAAGCATAAAGACGCCCTTTGTGTGATAAAACATTTCTATTGGAATACGACAAAAAGCATCAACAGAACAAAGGCAAAAATGATGATTCTGGAAGTTGGCTCCGATTTTTGGAGTGATGAAAATCATCGGGAATGCAAGAGGAAAAAAAAGCACCGGCAACGCCTCCTGCCCGGGCTATAAAGGGCTCCAGGCCAGGGGGGAGCCAGCACTCGCTGCCTGCGCTGCCGAGCCTCTGCCTCTCTGCAGCCCTACAGCCTCCAGCAGCCCTCGCCATGAGCACCACTGTCAGGCAGTTCTCCTCCTCCATGTCCCTCAAGGGGCCCGGGGGCCTGGCTGGAGGCTCCACCAGGCTCTCCTCCGTGCGGGGGGGCACCGGCACCTACAGAGCCCCCAGCGTCCACGGAGGCTCTAGCAGCTACTCTGTCTCTTCCCGCATGGTCTCAGGCTTCGGGGGGGGCTATGGGGGCAGCTACTGCAGCAGCGTAGGAGGGGGCCTCGGCGCTGGCTTTGGGGGCACCTATGGCGCTGGCTTTGGGGCTGGCCTTGGAGCCGGCTTTGGAGCTGCCTTTGGAGGCGGCGATGGCATCCTCCAGGCCGGCGAGAAGGAGACCATGCAGAACCTCAACGACCGCCTGGCTGCCTACCTGGACAAAGTGCGTGCCCTGGAGGAGGCCAACACTGACCTGGAGGTCAAGATCAGGGNCCATGCAGCCCCGGCCATGCAGCCCCTGGCCATGCAGCCCCGGCCATGCAGCCCTGGCCATGCAGCCCCTGGCCATTCAGATCCAGCCATGCAGCCCCTGGCCATGCAGATCCGGCCATGCAGATCCAGCCATGTAGCCCCTGGCCATGCAGATCCGGCCATGCAGCCCCTGGCCATGCAGATCCAGCCCTGCAGCCCCAGCCATGCAGCCCCTGGCTATGCAGATCCAGCCATGTAGCCCCTGGCCATGCAGATCCGGCCATGCAGCCCCTGGCCATGCAGATCCAGCCCTGCAGCCCCAGCCATGCAGCCCCTGGCTATGCAGATCCAGCCATGTAGCCCCTGGCCATGCAGCCCCAGCCATGCAGCCCCTGGCCATGCAGCCCTACTCCAGTGCCATGCGATGCCATGAAACGCAGAAGAAGCTCAGTGCTGGCATCCGCTCATCCCTGCAGTGAGTGGTTGAGCACAGTTATTTGGATTAAACCCAAACAGAGGCAGAGGAGCCGATCCCAAAGCTGCAGCTCATCATTACTGTTACATATCGGGCGCTTCAGGCTGCAGCCGGGAGGCAGCCAGCGCTGCACCAGGCCCGGGCAGGCAGCACCGGCTGCGCTTTGAACTCCGGCACAGCCCCATTAGCGCAGCGGGTGGAGCCCAGGCTGGCAGCCAGGACCGCTGCGGGGGGAGCGGAGGTCCCAGCCCTCGGGGGAAGCCGGGGATGGTGGCAGAGGTCGCAGCGCTGGGGCGGCCCCAGCGTTGTCAACGGCCTCAGAACGGCTCCTGCGGGTAAGGGATGAAGGAGCGGGCAGGGAAGGGCCGCAGCAGCAGTAATGACCTCCCAGCACAGCGGCTCCGTCCATTCCCCACAGCCACAGCGGATTCCTGGGAGCTCCCCCCCTCCCGCCATCTCCTGCCAGGGGCACAAGGTGATGGGCACAGCGGGAGCCTGGTCACCTTCTCACAGGCAAGATCTATTGGGAGCATCAGCCCTCACATAGCAACAGACAGGAGTTGGGAGGGGTAAATCCTGCCAGAGGGGCCACCTCAAAGCCCTCCTCCAGAGGAGACCAAGCTGAGAGCCAGGGTCCCACCTGGAAAGGGGCTTTTGCTTGGGAGAGTGCAGGAAAGCACAGTTCATGGGGTCCATTCCCATTGCCTGTGCCTGTTGTCCCGTGGCATCAGGGCTGTGTGTGCAGGGTGAGTCCTGGACGTGAGAAGGTACTGAAAGCCATCAGAAGCTGTCATGGGGGCTGGTGGAGTCCCTGTCATCAACCCTGGCTTTGACATATCCACCCAGGCTCCTTTGGAATGACTGGCCAGGAGGAAGATGCAATTCCTGCCCTTCTGCAGGCAGGAGTGTCTCCAGGCTGATTCAGTACCTGCCTCACCCCACTGCCAGCAACACGGGTGTCCCCAAGCCAGGATTCCCATCAGTGGCTGGGAGACCTGGCCTGGAGTCACTGTAGGTGCAGTGGGTGTGGGCAGGGAATGGATGAGGGAGCTGCTGTTTGCCTGCCGTCAGCATGGGAAAGTACGTGTGCAACTCCCTGCCTGCTCTGCTGGGAGCAGCGACGGGAGAGGAATGAGCAGACAGGGTGTGATTGTATTTCCACACTGATGGAATGAGACAGGAGGAGATGCAAGAGCTGCTTGCTATCTGAAAGACAGACACTGACAAAACAACGTGGGAAACTCTGAAGGTCGGAGTTGGCTGTGGAGATAGAGCTGAAGTCATTCATGACAGCTTGGGAGTTCGGCTCTGATCAGACACAAAAGATACTCACAGAATCCCAGACTGGTTTGTGTTTGGAGGGATGCTGAAAGCTCATCCAGTCCCAGCTCCCTGCCACAGGCAGGGACCCCTTCCACTGGAGCAGCTTGCTCCAAGGCCCTGTGCCAGCACCTCAGCACCTTCACAGGGAAGAGGTTCTGCCTAAGAGGCCATTTCAATCTCCCATCTTTGGTGTGGAAACTGATGCTTGCTGGAATGGGTTCCTCATTTGAGCCAGGCTTTGGAGACAAGACTCTGATTGAAAACTGTTCAGTGTCTATTGGTAGAAGTGCATCAGAGAGGAGTGCTCAGAGAGCTGCCAGCGCTGCAGGAGGTCACAGCTCCTGGGTGGCTGCGAGGATGAGTAACTGCAGCTGGTGCAGGGAAAAGAGCTTGAAGGATCTGTTCAAAGACTGCCGAGTGCCTGCCAGGTCTGTGATCCCCGCAGCAGAGCTCTGCACTGCCCAGCCATGGCTGAGCTGCTCCCACAGCCAAGTGAACCGGCTGCACTCGCAGCTGATTCACTGGGAATCACTCCTGTAAGGGGGGCTCCTTGGCACAGCTTGTGCTGAGATGGGCAGAGCGGGTGCCAGGCTGTGGAGCAGGTCTGAGCTCCAGCAAGGTGCTGATGGAGGCTTGTGAAGCACCAGCTCACCCAGGGCCAGGCCTTTGCCTGATGCTCTGCAAACAGGTTGCAGCTTCGGCCATCACAGAAGCATCACCCTCTCCCACATTCACCAGAGGAAGTTCAGGTTAGGCGTAAGGAAGATGTTCTTTACTGTGAGGGTGGTGAGGCACTGGAAAAGGCTGCACAAAGAAGCAGCAAATGCTCCATCCCTGGCAGTGTTGGACTTAGCCTTGGGTGACATGTGTGAGACACCCCTGCCCATGGCAGGGGGTTGGAGCTGGATGATCCAACCTAAACCATTCTATGATTCTAAGGGGAGAAAAGGGCTTGTTGAGGACCCAGCATGGCCCTGACCCAGCGCTGCCAATGGAGGCTGCCTGCCAGGTCCTACAGGAAGAGCAAGGTCTGGCTTTGCCATTGCAGGACTCAGTTTGAGCCCAGAGAAGGACAAATGAGTCCCTCCCCTTCTCTCCAAGCAGCCCTTCACCCTCCTGCTCTGTCACTGCCTCCCCCTTGTACAGCTGAAGGAGACCTGGCCATGCTGCCTGTCTCCTGCACCCTGCAGGCATCCCACTGGGCAGGAGGGGTCAGATGGGGTGAGCATCACCCATCACCTTGCCTCTGGGCCCAGCCATGGCTGTGCTCACTGAGCTCCCGAAGGCCACTTGCCCTGAGCCTGCCCCACGGGAGTTTCCATTGCACACACACCATGGGGTTTCCTTTCATGGTAAGAGATCCAGGATTGCTCTCCTCCCGACATGGGGGCGTCTGTCAGGACATGTCCTAGCAGATGATAATCAGCAGCTGAGATAGGAGCAAAGACAGCAGATTTCACTCCACACCCTGATGTATTTGTTACCCATTTTGGTGTTGTTCAGACCTTCGGAATGAACCTGTCAGCAGGGGGAAAGCCGGTGCCTGACGTTCCTTCCAGGCAGGAGACATCTCTCCCAGGGCTGCATCCTTCAGCTGGTTTGTGCTGAGCTCTGTGACCTGCTGTAAGAGGCACTGGGGAGAAGCTGGCCCACGGGGATGTCCAATTAGCTCCTATTCATGACATTAAAGCACAATTAAGTGCTCCTGCTTGAGGGAAATGCACCACACTGGCCTGGCCTTTTCTCACCACCCTCACCACAAGGGGTTACTGCCTGTCCACTCCTAACCTATCATTCCATTCACTTCCCTTCCTATGTGAGTTCAGCTCTTCCTTTCCCCCTGCAGCACAGCAGCGGCAGAGATAGCATCTCCAGCATGCTTCTCCTTGGAACAGCCTCTGATACCATCTCCTGAGCATTATGGTGTGTTTTGTTGGGGCGAGTGTTTTACTGCGGGTGAGTGTTTCAGCAGAGCCTGGGAGACTGAATTCTTCTGGTAACATAAAATAGGTGAAGTGGGGCATGTTCCTCTGTATAATCCTGCCCTGTCGAGCCAGCACAAGGGAGCTCTGCTGAGGGTTTCTCACTTCAGAGCAGGGCTGGTTTGGGGATTGTTGCTCAGGAGCTCAGCCATAGGTCAGGGGTAAAGCTGACCAGCAAGAACATCATTGGGAAAGACCAGGAAAAGCTGATATTGCAGGACAACCTCCAGATCTCCTTGGCTCCTGTGCCTGCTGTAATAAGACAGCTCAAATGTGGACTGAGGTGGTGAGAATAGAGAGAGAAAAGCCCTAAATCCAGGTATTCCCTGCCTGTGGGCCTGTAGCAGGGCTTTGGCTCCTTTCAGGGCAGTTGTCACCTTCAGGCTGTCTTTAGCTTGGTCTAAAACGCAGGGGTGACCTGAGCAGGAGGACAGAGCTCACAGCAGTTCCTGGTCCACGTGAGGGGCTCACAGCCAACATGGGAATTGCCTGGAGCAGGTTTGCTAGAGCAGACATGAGCAAAGCAAGCAGGTCTGGAAGAGCTCGGAGCAGGGGTGGCCGAGGGATGGCTCCGGAGCAGAGCTCCCACATGGCGGCTGTTGGGCAATGCTGTACCCCCCATCACGGAGGGCAGCGGGCCAGGTTGCCCCAGGACTGTGCTGGGAGCCTGGCAGAGGCAGCTGCAGGCTCTGCCCTTTGCCAGCAGTGGGGTGCTCCACTTGGCCTCCATTCCCCAGCTCACTGCGGGACGGGGCACGTGCGCACCCCAAATCCCAAGGGTCTGCAGCTTGCAGCGGGGTCAGGAATGCAAATCTGCATCCCAGCAGGCCTGAGGCAGCACTGCCCAGCGCCTAGAGCCCTCCACTCAGAGGTCTCTTCCTCGTTAAGCTTCTTCCTTGGTGGCCACCCAGGAAGATCACACCACCCCTCCTGGAGCTGCTAAAGCCAGAAAACGTGACTCCCTGTGAAGTCCTTGAGCTCTAACAGTGATGTAGATACAGCGCTGTTGTTATTGTGTCCTTCAGGGAACAGATGAAAGCAGGGAGGCTCTATGAATTACCAAGGGTGAGGCTCTGGGAACATCTTAACTCCAAAACCAGTTAAGTGCATTAGAATGTGAAAACAGCCAGAAGGGCCCCGGGAAGGAAGGAGATCACAACAGGAGAGTGAACACAAAAGGCTTCCTAATCCCTATAACTCTTTCACTACCTCACAGGCACCTCTGCTAAAAGAAAACATAACTCCTCTTATCCGAGGATGACATGGCTGGAGCCAGGCAGGCCGGGCTGGGCGTGCGCTTTCCACTGAACACTTCAGCAGTAAAGGGATTGGGTTCTCCCAACAAAGAACACAACAGAGCAGTGTCTCCTTTCCTGGTTTCTGTTGCCTTTTTCACGCTAATACCTGTCCGGCTGCATCACTCTAATCACTGTGCTCAATCCTTTAATAGCCCAGTGCAGGCGTGGCTTTGGGGTGGCTGCACTGCCTAATTCTGCACATATCCTCTGCATTGTCCTGTTTAAACTCTGCTTTGCAGGTGCCCGCAGTGCTCTAACCCCTCACTACTCCATGTCTTGCAATATGTCCCCAACATAAGAAGGACTTGGAGCTGTTGGAGCAAGGCCAGAGGAGGCCATGAGGATGCTCAGGGGCTGGAGCAGCTCCCATATGGAGCCAGGCTGAGAACATTGGGGCTGCTCAGCCTGGAGAAGAGAAGCTGCGTGGAGACCTCAGAGCAGCTTCCAGTGTCTGAAGGGGGCCACAAGGATGCTGGAGAGAAGCTCTTCATCAGGGACTGCAGTGACAGGACAAGGGGTGATGGGTTCAGACTGAAACAGGGCAAGTTTAGATTAGATCTAAGGCAGAAGCTCTCCCCTATGAGGGTGCTGAGGCGCTGGCACAGGGTGATGGCCCAGAGAAGCTGTGGCTGCCCCATCCCTGGCAGTGCTCAAGACCAGGTTGGACACAGGGGCTTGGAGCAAGCTGCTCTAGTGGAAGGGGTCCCTGCCCGTGGCAGGGGCTGGAGCTGGGTGAGCTTCAGAGTCTCTTCCAGCCCAAACTGTNGGGGCTTGGACTGCTCCAGTGGAAGGGGTCCCTGCCCGTGGCAGGGGCTGGAGCTGGGTGAGCTTCAGAGTCTCTTCCAGCCCAAACTGTTCTATGATTCTAAGTCACCGAGTGCTGCAGTGGAGTTCCAGGATGTGATGCAGCAAAGCAAATAGTGGGAAACATCAGGCACCTGCCTTTCAAACTGAGTGAAACCCCCGGTTGCGGGGACTTTCCAGTCTCTGTACAGAGCTTCACCCCAGACAAGTATGCAAGCAGAAATTACTCAAGTTTCTTTTCTCCTGAGCTACAAGATTTCTGCCAAAGGTAGCATCAGAGCATAAATACCGCCAGGTCTGTGCTTGCCCTGGGATAGAGGTCCTGACGCGAAAGCTTCCATCTGGCTTTACACTGGCCCATGTAAAGATTATGGCTCTTGAGCCAGCAGCTTTCACTGCCTTTGGACTCCTTAAAAGAGCAAATGCATAGATTTGTAGTTTTTAACTATACAAGGCACTCGCAGGACTCACTTGTGTTACTCCATGGAGGAGCAGCGGGGTGGAGCTGGAGCGAGCACCTCTGCATCTCAGGTGCAACAGTGGAATGCTAAAACATAGCCATGAGCGAGGAGGCCTGGGTCTGAGTCATGCCGGGTGCTGGGAAGCCCAGCGGAAGGAGCGGATCCTCCGAGTGCCTGGCGCTTTAGTGGGATGTGACAAAAGACGTGAAATCAGGGAGAGAGAAATGATGATTCTGGAATTTGGCTCCGGCTGTCACGGGTGACGAAAAGCACCGGCAACGCCTCCTGCCCGGGCTATAAAGGGCTCCAGGCCAGGGGGGAGCCAGCA
>NDXB01022543.1:0-22402 GCA_002631895.1 Agapornis roseicollis
ATTCAGAGCAGCCCTGCAGAGAAGGACTTGGGGGTGGTGGTTGATGAGAAAATGAGCATGAGCCGACTGCAGTGTGCACTGGCAGCCCAGAAAGCCAAACGTATCCTGGGCTGCATCAAAAGGAGTGTGACCAGCAGGTCAAAGGAGGTGATCCTGCCCCTCTACTCTGCTCTTGTGAGACCTCACCTGCAGTATTGTGTGCAGTTCTGGTGTCCTCAACATAAAAAGGACATGGAGCTGTTGGAACAAGTCCAGAGGAGGGCCACGAGGATGATCAGGGGACTGGAGCATCTCCCATACAAAGACAGGCTGAGAAAGCTGTGACTGTTTAGCCTGGAGAAGAGGAGGCTGCGTGGAGACCTCATAGCAACCCTGCCAGTATCTGAAGCGGGCTTTATAGGGATGTTGGGGAGGCAGTCTTCATTAGGGACTGTAGTGATAGGACAAGGGGTAACGGGTTCAAACTTAAACAGGGGAGGTTTAGATTGGATTTAAGGAAGAAATTCTTTCCTGTTAGGGTGGTGAGGCGCTGGAATGGGTTGGCCAGGGAGGTTGTGAGTGCTCCATCCCTGGCAGTGTTCCAGGCCAGGTTGGACAAAGCCTTGGGTGACATGGTTTAGTGTGGGGTGTCCCTGCTTATGGCAGGGGGGTTGGAACTGGATGATCTTAAGGTCCTTTCCAACCCTAACTATTCTATGATTCTAAAATAGTGGGCTTAAGTTAGACCTGTCTTTTGAACTCTGATGCCATCAGAATTATTCTGCGGAAGTTGACTTACATTTTAAGGTTTTCAAATCAAGGGTTTGCTACACCTTTATTTTACCAGAGTCCATTTTGATGTAATTCATGTAGCATTAAGAATAAAAAAGGGATTCTTTTATCATAACTATTATAATCTTAATACCATCCATCAGTCTTAAAATCCATCAACTTTCTCCAGGAAGGCCACACAGTTTCCTATATTTTTTAAAAAAGGGCTAGTAGTTATAACAAAAACGCCATTCAAGAGCTTGGTTCAGCACTACTGCTCTCGCTTCATGTCATAGGTACCTTATTTCACAATGTGTAAGACTAGCTCCAAAGTAATTTGGACTATCTTGTTATTAGTTAGTCTGGAATTGTTTTGTGAAGTTATGATAATTATGTTTTTATAAGGTAAATTTGTAACCCAAGAAAAAGCACTGAAAAAACCCTGGGCTAAGAGGACTTCAGTAATCCTGAGTTTCTTCTGCTATAAGGACACCTTTGACATTATAACAAGTCTCCTGAACACTTTTCATTTCCCATCTATTCCTAGGCATCCCTTCCTGTCCCCAGCCCCTATCCCTGCTCCCTTTCCGGAAAATCTCAGTCATCTTTCCTTCAGTGACAGCTTGACTAATCGATGCAGTGATAAAGGTTTATCACTCCTGCTGCTGCTCTGACTCTCCCCATCTGCCTGGAAGAGCTATAGTAAGAGCACAGAAACAGACATAACCCTTTGCTGTAGCGTATCATCTTCTGGACATTTTCCTGTCATATGAAATCACAATTTATGGCTCAAATTAATGAACACATACTACCGCCTCCCCTGGGGGTGTTTGAAAGGGACCTTTTGGAGCCACCAGTCTGTGACATCAGAAAGCAGAAGGCCCCTTTGTCCTCTGTAGGAGCAACACCTGTACCTCCACTTCCTGCTGGGAGCACTAGGGACAGCATGAGGTATTTGGTTTCCTGGACCCTCAAAACAGGCAGCTTCTGCTTCAGCAGCCAGGCTGCATTTCTTCACTGAGTTGCCCTGGCATAACTGCATGCTCATCCTCCTGCCATCAGAATGGTTTTAAGTAGGGAGGATGCTGGCATGCCTCTCTCCTCTCAGCAAAACAGATTAATAGGACTTTTCTTATTGCTCAAGGTTTTGTATTTCTGCAGCCACAGGCAGACATTACAACATGTATTAAGCATATCAAGATCTACCTTTAAGCTTCTTTTCAAACAGCTAGCCTAGGCATTTGAGAAACGCTGATTACCATCTGATAGTTTTGAAATAATAATAATATGACTCTGGAAGGCTCTAAAAGCAAGTTTATGTCTAAAATGTATGTAGAAAGGAGATGAATCAGAAACCAATTATGTTAATACATTAATTGTTATACTCTTATTAAGAAATGAATGTTCATATTCTTAAATCCAGGGGAGAAACTAATGTCACAAACAGAGGTAATAAAAGGTTTCTCCTGGCAGGATGAAACTATGTGAACCCAAAGATCTACAGTGTTTTAAAAGGCTTTAGGCACTGTCAGAATTCAGTCTTTCTAACTGCCTGTTTGTAAAAGATTCAAATCTGTTTGCATACTTAGATTTTAAGATGACATGTAGATAACAAGTCATATGTGCAGATACAGTGGAGATTTGGAAGAGGGGAACCTTTTACATTAGCAGAAGCTGGGAAGCTCAGCAAAACAAAACTTAAATAGCACTTATTTAAGTTAAATTGCAAAAATAATGGTATGTGTATATATGTATAATTTGACAATACATTATGTTTTGCTATTCTCTGCTAAGAATGATACCTTTAATCTCTTGCTGCATCTGAATATGTATTTGACAAACATAACCACTATTTTTTTCATCAGTATTACAAAAATTATACCTCAAATATAAATATTGCTGTCATGGGACAAAACTTTAGATAATATATGCAAAAGATACAGTAGCATCCAGGAGTTCATATTTTGTAGCCATTTTCACTAGGGAAAAGCTTTATTAACAGTAAGCATTTTTTTCCTCAGCAAAGCGCTTTCAAAACATTTGCTAATTAAAACCTTTATATCTTTTAGACAGTAAAAGTGCTTTTTCCAACCTGCAATAGCTATGTAACTTATTTTATTAGTGGTTTAGTAATAAAGTCAGATAAACCTTTGATTTAATAATTAGCATTTATAGAGTGCTTTCTGCCTTCAAAGCACTTTGCAAACATTAAGTAATTAGTTCTTGCAACTCCCCTGTACTTTGGAGAAGTATATTCATACATGTTTGCCTATGGTTTAGGAAACTCAGTATTATCTTGGACTTTTTATGAAATAGAGAACTAAGACCTATAAATTAAGTTCTTCACTTACGTCCACAAAGATGGAAAAGTCAGAGTAGAAACTGAAGCTAAACTGTTGTCGTGATTTAATATGGCAGGCAGCTAAACACCACACAGCCATTTGTTCATTCCCCCCATCCCAGTGGGATGGGTAAGTGAATCACAAAGGTAAAAACTATGGGTCAAGATAAAAGACAGTGTAATAAGACAGAAAAGGAGGGAAAGAAATAGTAAAAGAATTAGAATATACAAGACAGATGATACACAGTGCAGTTCCTCTCCAACCGCTGACTGATGCCCAGGCAGATCCCAAGCAGCAGCCCTGGCCAGCTTTCCCCTCAGTTTATATACTGGTTATGATATGCAGTGGAATGGGATATCCCTTTGGTCAGCTGGGTCAGCTGTCCTGGCTGTGTCCCCTCCAAATTCTTGTGCTTCCCAGCCTACTTGCTGGTGGGGTTGTGTGAGAAGCTGAAGTCCTTAACTCCATGTAAACACTGCTTAGCAACAACTAAAAAATAAAGATACAACAAAAACTAAACCAAAACATCCCTGTGTTATCAACATTATTCTCATCCTAAATCCAAAATGCGGCACTGTGTAAGCTACTAGGTAGAAAATCAACTCTATCCCAGCAGAAACCAGGGCAATTATTCTCCTCATGCTTTTCTGTACTCCAGTCACTCTGCTCTTTCACTGATTTTCTCTGGAGGGGTCCAGCCATGTCTGCCAAAGAAAAGCAAAGCTTTGGATGCTAAGCAGGTCCTTCCATCTCTTCTCTTTACCCAGCTTCTGAGGCTGCTCGCTTGTGGAATGTGCATAGCTCAGGAACATGGGCAGTGGTTCACACAACAGGTTTGCCCATACATGCTGGCCATGACTATGTGGCCAACAGACATAAAGGGACAATGAGGAGTCATTTGTAGTGTTCCAACTCAGCAAAGCAAGTAAGCTTTTTTGAATCACAAGCTTTAAGAAATTTCCTGAAAATAAGGTACTTTGGTTTTAGAGCAAATAAAGGCCATTATCAAGATTTCAAAACGAATGGCTTGCTTTCAGTGAATTTAAGAATTCCTTTAGGTACAGAGGCCTAAATACTTATGTTGTGAATTAATATTAATACTGTGTAAGTTTTTGTGTATTTTTGTAAGTGTATTTTTGTGTGAATGATGAAATAGTAAGCCAGAATCAATTGTATCACTGCTGTGTATCAGTTTCTCTTCAACCAATATTTTAAAATACCAAAAAACTTCAGGACATTTTCAGTAGCTCAACTGAGCCAAGTTGTCGTAACTTACAGTGTCTTCTTCAAGCAAGCGAAACAGCAACAGAGAGATATCTGCTAATACACACTCATCATTTCATTCAGATAAGGAACACAAATAATGTAGGAAGTTTGTAAAGATTAGAGAATTAGGGGTTAAGCGTTCCTTGGTGATCTGCTATTTGTTAAGTATTGAAGAGTAACTTCTTGTGATTCTGTTTCTGTACAACGGGTCTGTCAAAGGAAGACTACTAGAAACCAGAACAGTGCTGCATTTTGTATTTGGTGAGCTAAGCACTATTTCTCTGTGGAGATGAGCAGATTTTTTTTTTTAATTTGCTATTTTATTGTATTTATAATTAGCCATCTGGAAAAAGAAAAAAAGTTCTCTTTTTGCATCTGCAGTGATGCAGTGATTTTTTCATTACAGCAAATACACATGACCCCCGGTGTTCAACTGTAAACAATAATAGTTACTGGCTTCATTAGGAATCTAGCAGATGGCTTGTAAGTTCTCATGGTAGCTTTTATCCATTTGAGGCTTGCAGTGTGCAAATGTTTGTCTTTTAAACAGGATAAAACAATGTAAAAGGGACTCTGTGCCTTGTTTTTATTAGTAGCAATTCATTTATATTGCAGATTTGAATCTGAGTATCTGAGTGCACTGTCTGAGTGCCTTGCCTCTGCCTCTGTGGCATTTTCTGTACCAGAAGAAATGAGGTCAAATACTACTTCTTGAGCATTAACAGAGCTGTGTTTTTCTTAGTAGGACTTACATTATAAACCCAATCCCTCTTCCCTTCCCAAGTGATGCCCCCTTTCAGCAGAGAGGCAGCATTGCCTCTAGTTTACTTTTTCGTGGACTGGGGATCACTAGTGCCATTTTGTCACTCCAAAGTGTTATTTACACAGCCAAATTTTTGTCTACAGTTTTGGAATACCTGATGAATAACAGCTCATTTACTGTCATCACCAGAATGGTGCCTGGAGTGTGATGAACTTCAGGATGCTTCCCAGATAGACTGCAGGCAGTTGCAATGCTCATCAAACATAATCACCACATTTATTATGTAAGTGAGCAGAGCTATCTGAAGACCAGTTAATCTTCAATAAAATTTGGTAGAGCACAGTAGCTTTTTTAAAGCAGAACAGTTTTATTTTAGTATGTGAGTCTTTAATGGCTTTTCTGGTATTTCTAATACAGCCCAGGGTCTCATTACTATTTTCATGTACTGAATTTTGTTAATAGCTGGGATTGAGCCACATTATCAAGAAATAGAAGCAGGGATTGTATATTAAATACAGTGCTAAATACTTTCAGTTCTCCTTCAAAGCACTTACACATAGTGATGCAAACTTCCTCCAAGTGTTGCATCACTGTGTTTCAACTGGATGTGCACATGGAGCCAATATTATAGCTCATAGTTTGTGTTCATTCAGTATTAGCTGCTCATGGTTTCTTCATACTAAGGCATGAGCATTTGACTGATTTTTACAACAAGAGTGCCTCTCTTCAGATGGAAGTTGGTCATTTGTTTCAGAAAGGACCATCAAAAATTAGAAAATTTTGTAGGGGAAAAGTCTCATTTTGAGTGCTTAAATAAACTTCACTGTCTGGGTCTTGGTTTTCCTTATTGTATAGTAAGTACATGTGTACCACATTAGGAGGGGTATTGAGCAAGCAGTGGTCTAGTGTATCTTTATGTATTCATATTGTATTTTCATGTTCTATATTCAGTTTTAAATTTCAAAATTTCTTGTGTTTGGAGGGATAACAGTATCTCCTGGAAGACTGACTGGAATTTTGCATCCAGAGCATTTATTTTCACTTTTTATCCTCTTCTGTTTTATTAAAAATAAGATTTGCATAAAAAACTTTCTTTCTTCTAAGCACATCTGCTCTTGCTTCTACATCACCTGAAGATCTAAACCTCTGCATGTGACATCTTCAATGAAGAATAAGCAGCAGGAACAGATGAGCTTTCAAGAAATAAAGATTCTATTTTCATGCAAATGTACCAGTAATTAAAATCGATGGGAGAAAAAAAAAAAAAGCAACTCAATATGCAATACCTTCAAATTTAATTTGAAGTATAATGGTTTTAAACTTTTCCATAAGAACTCCCATACTCTAAGTGGTTTAGTTTTCAGAACAGTAATAATTGTCATTCAGATTAATGGGTTAGTTTTTCTTATCAAAAGACACCTTTAAAATGAGTTTGGGGATAATAGTAAGTTTTAAACATTTTTTTTTTCCCCTGCGGTTTAAATAAAGTTAGTTGAATTTCTAAGTAAACTGTATTTCCATTCAAGTCTGTGTGTGAAGTATAGCCATACACAAAAAGCCAGCCTAAGGCCTACTGCACAGCCCACATGACTTCCACTATGGAAAGTATGCCAAACTGTATCTTTAGCATTTACTCTTCCTTCATTAACCACCTCACGTTTCCTGAAGGAAGCATTGTACTGAAAAACAAAGACTCTTGTTTTTACTAATTTTTACCATTCTTTATTAATCACTTCAAAGCTTACAAAATGAGGAAAAGGAAGATTGTGGTAGTAATGCATCCAACAAGTCTATCCATTTAAAACCACTGCAGAAATGCAGAGAAATTTAACTTAGACCTAGTCTAGTCTAGTCTAGTATAGTCTATGTCTACAGTAAAATAGAGTTTGAGATCTTCTCATGACATATGACATACGACATAGGACAATTCACAGTAAAATAAAATAAAATAATTGCCTATGTCATGACATATGACATAGGACAATTCAGAGTAAAATAAAATAATTGCCTAAACACTGGACATAGCTCCATTCATCTTCGAAGTTGTCAGGTTGCAGAGTCAGAATGCATAAAGAAGTTCTGCCATTTTATCATATGCTATTTAAATTCATTACTCAACATGTAGAGGTAGTCACAGCTCCCAAGTGACAGGTGCACCTTTATTGATTAGAAATAAACTTATTTGTGATGGGTTTGGAAAGGCTGGGCATTACACACATATATACACACACATACATATACGTGTGTGTGTATATATATATACACATATAAAAAAACAATAGAAAGGTACATACTTTAGATTCCACATGATTTATTGATTACAGCTTACCTGTAGATGACGAGATGCAAGAGCTGATAAATAATGTAAATATTTTAAAATTCTGTCAGAGATAATCTAAAGGGAATACTGTGATTTGCAATAATACTTGGAAAAATTCCTTCACTAATGCCTGCAACTAGAATTTCTTGTACAACAGGCTGAGGTACGGCCTGTGGACTTCAGAGGGATCTGGTAATGCCCCATCTGCATCAGCTAATTCTTTCTTCTTTTGCATTTCTGACTTACTTGGTTGGTTTGTTTTTTCCTAGGAAAGAATGAAGTGTGGCAGGTGTATGGAAAACCAATACTGTAAATGCTGTGCATAGGGCTTATTGCTACATTTCAGTGCTTCAAATTTCAGTGGAATTAAGAAATGGAGGAGGCTAATAGAGTTTGTGTTTAGCTATGGTGGGTATTGCAACCATGCTCTATTAATTTGTTTCTGAGTAAGATTTACTCAAATATTTTGGTTTCACATTCATGCAAACTGTTGGAACTTCCTCACAGATTTGCTGAGCTGCTGCCTTAGGCAGCGACACCAAGTGTTTGAATTTCTTGTGATAACGAACAATTAACCCTAACTGAAAGCATTTATATTTTTATAATTGATTTAGCAGTTGATTGTCTCTCAAGAGTAATGATTCCCCTGTGCTCAGAAAATAATGTTGCCAGTTCATGCCTGAGGCCATATTATTTTTATTGCAAACAGCATAGATGAAACTGATTTTTTTGTCAATTATGATTTGAGGGGATGAAACAGTGTTCATAAAAGTATACATAAAATACAATTTTGAAGGCCACCATATAGACCATATGATGTCTGATGACCATTTAGTTATAAATAAGCTACCAATAAGTACATTTGATATATTAATTCTTCTCCATATAATAACATACAGCAAGACACTTGCAGTAAGACCTTTTTTTATAATACAATAGCAAGAATGTTTCCGTTTCTCTTCTACCCTCATTTCATTTTCATAGCTTCATTCACTACATGCCTATTAAAACACTATTAGATTTCTTCCAACCTATTAGAAAGACTTATAAAAATTTTCTAGATGTCTTGAAAGCTTTGTAAAAGAAACAATTAAATGGAAAATTCTCCAGAACAGAATCCCTATTCTCAAATGCATTTGGCCTATTTGCATTCATCATTGTACTCACAAAGAGCGGGAATAATACCACTGATGCCAGTTGTGCTAACAGCAGATTGTTCTATTATGCATATTCTACCAAAAATGGCCATTACTATTGCAAAACTCAGCATTCAAAAATTAGAAACTTACAATATTATGAAAAGAAGCATTAGGAAATGGCTTTAAGGAGGGAGAGTAGGGATAATTTGCATCTTAATACATGGATACAAAATCTGGAAAACTACCAAAGATGGATATCTGAATGTCTTTGAGGAAAACTTCTTTATGAAAATATTAGATATGAAGTATAGATCTAAGCTTTATTGGACTTTGACAGTGCCTTTATATTACCATCACCAGTAAAATGATGAAAATACCTGAGATATATTAAGAATTAAGCAAGAATAGCCGTAGGCTGATTTAAGAGAGACATAAAAGAAAACCATGAATGCTTTCTATACTCACTTGGATTTAATAAGAGAGTATCTACAAATATCACCACAGAGCAGGCCAGCATGGCAGAGATTAGTTCATCCCTTTCCTGTGAGGATTCAGATGGGGCAATAAGGTTTATTTTCTTCTCTTTTCTTCTCAGTACCTTGATCCCCAGCACAAAAACCTTTCAGAAAGGATCCTCCACAATCATTGCTTTCAGTCCTATTTTCTCAATAGGCATATGACATCAGTAGGAAGGCAGATGTACTGCTCTGTGTAGTGAAGGTTAGAACTCACTGAAAAGAGACCTATCCTATCCTATATCAATTTTCTTAAGATGCACTTACTAACTTACTATTTTATTCTTACCAATAATGAGGTGTGATGACTACCCTTAATTAATATCTGTCCTAGGTATGCAGGCAGACATATAGGCATCTCTTGGGTTTGCTTTGTTGAGGAGTCTTCTGTTTTATGGTTTAGCTGGTCTTGCACATTGAACAGAAGGTAGTGACCCTGTGTAATAGTCTTTTCTTTCTTCTTCCCTCTACCCTCAATCCCTCCATGGTTTTGTCTGTCACACAGGTAATTGTTAGCTGATAGAGGCTGATAAAGAAGTAACTCATCAAGCCATAGCCCAACATTCTTCATCCTCTAGCTTTGTTAGCTTGACTAGCTGCAGAATACTGAGATCTCAGATCTTCAGAGCTATGAAAAAGCAATATGAAGAGTGGAGAATGATTTTTGTGTGTCCAGAATTGACTCTGATTCTCCGAAGATGAGTAACAGGTTAAAGGTTCTGGAAAGCTGCAGCTTTCACATTGCTTTGCTGTTATCTAGGTAACTGAAGAATGCAAAGCAAGATCATCATCTAGCACAGTTCAACAAAGACAACCACCTGAGAGCAAGCATTAATCCAAGATGCAAAGATGTAAGAATCCACAAACAGTCCCTACTTATGGACTGAGTTGGCCACTTATTATTTTGTATTTTGAGTCAGAAGAGACTTAGTGCTCCTTTGAGCTCTTCAAGTAGCATCATATATTTCTTTGCTTCAGCTTCAGCCAAATGTTTATTTGTGAACTATTGTTGGCAAAAGAATAAGCTATCTCAATGTCAGTGAGTATGGTCAGATGCGAAGTATAGTTTGCACTCGCTGTTGTCTTAGTCTTTTCTGACTGGTTATCCTGAAGGCTGCATTTGACAATTAAAAAGGCAGGTGGGAAAATAAACTTTCATGTGAGTTATGTAGGATTTGATAGCAACAGCACTGCTTCCACTTTGCTGTTCTTGAGTATGCACATTTGGAGGAAAGGGAGGACCCACACTACAACACTCAGAGTGCAGGGATATCACGGCAATGGTGAATTTAGCATATACCACACTAGTTAGAGAGTATAGCAGTGAAGAAAATCACTTAGTGCTTAATATATGCACTTTTGAAATACAGCGCAACTAAATCCCTCTTAATTCCCAGAAGTATCTCAGCAGTCTCCCAACAAGTGCTGTCCCCTACCTGTATAACTCCTTCTTATTTCCTGACAATAACTGGAAGATTTTCAGAAGAAGAGCAGAATTTGTTTTGCAGTTTTCTCTATCACTGATGTGTCTGTGGGCATATTTACCAGTTCACTGCTCAAACCCAGACAAACAAGTAAACTGCTGGAAAGAACTATTAATCTTCATCTTCCTGGGACAGATTTGAACTAATACTCTCATTTTCAATTCCTTTCATACACGTTTGTACTATGAGTCTGGATTTAGCATTCTCCATCTTCTGCATATAATTTTTGTCCTTTCTACCTTGCTACCAGATATTGAATGGCTAATTGCATTTATGCAGTATTTTACATTCTTACCAAATGGTCTGAACATAGTTTAATATAATAATATGTCTAATTACCTCATGTTTTAAATTGTGTATTGAGCACTGCTGAGCCTTTGACATGCTCAGTACAGCCCATAATTTGGGGCATAATTTCTGTTATTTCTTCCTTATGCTCACTTCTACACATTTTACATTGTCACTTCTGTGGCATATACATACTTGCTTTTTTCCATTTGGTTCAAACAATATTTTCCTCCTTTCTGTTCATGACCATCTGTTACCTGTATTTCTGACACACCAGATTGCACACTTGGAGGCTCTGTTAGGTGTGCATTTCATTAGTATTATGAAGATGAGGATCTGATGCTAAGCTCTGTTGTGCTGCATTTCTCATCTTCCTTTTATATCCATGGTCATTCCTTGACTTTGTAATCAAGCCAGTTTGTTATCCAATTGAATATTACTTCCTTACCTTCTTACCCTATTCATTAATAATGTATTTGGTACTGGATTAAAAGCTCCCTTGGAATCCAAGTGAATAATGTGTACTTCTTTACTCTTGCCTGCTTTTATTGTCACTTCCTCAAAGTAATTATGCTAGTTTGTTATGCATGGTTTCCATTTTGGTAAGTTCACACCAAAAGAAATATTAAATATTGTATTTGCATGGAAGGTCCTGGCAGTTTACCAAAATAGAAATGTTCCTCTTGTATTTTTAGATACCTGTCATCATGCAATAAGCAATATTGAACATTTTACTGACAGTATATGAAGCAGTGTATTTGGGACTGCACCCAAATGCAAAAATATGTTTTCACATAACAGAATGAACTACAGCCTAATAGAGAGCAAAGTAGATTCCATCAAGAAATACTTTAAAATGTCATGAAACATATATTTTACACACAAAAATCTGCCAATCAAGTTTTTACATCAGTTACAGTTTCATAAAGTACCCTGGGGTGCAACTCTGTGGCAATATGAAGACAACAAAGGAAATACGAGTCTGCAAAAATGTCACAAACACATTAAATCTAAAAAGTACCCATTAAATTTGATGGAAGAAGAATTACTGTTCCAACCTATTAGGCTGTTATATATTTAGAACTGAAATTCCTTTAAATTCCACTGAATTTAATGCCACTGAAACCCCCATGAATCCACAGGGATTCATGGGGAAAAGAAGTCTGATTTGAGCCTTTTGTTATATGCCATTCTTTTGACTTCACTGAAAATCTTGTGAGTACATAAAGGGCAATATAGATGTTTGCTGCCAACACTTCTTTTTTTTCATCTTGTATACTTCTCTTTTTTTTTTTTTTTTTTTTTTTTTTTTTTTTTTTTTTGTGCTTTATTAATTGATATGGGGTTTAAATAATGACAAAAAATAAACAGAAAAATGTGAGCATCTTCTCTTTTGGCTGTATGAAATCAGAAGAACAAAGCCTGAATTTGTGCCTCTTAATGCAGAGAGAACATAACTATATTCCGTATGCAAAGCATGGTACCATAAACTTAACCATTACAGCCAACTTCACAGGTTGGTAGTCGGCCTCAGACTCTAGCTTAGGGGACTGGTTCTCCAGCCACTCATGGGACTTAATGCTTTTACCACACTGGCTGAAATGTCCTACCGTTGCTTCTTGAGGGTTTTTGGTCCCTGGTGATTGTCCATCACAATAACTGATCTCTTTGCAGTGCTAAGTTTATGGTTGGACTCGATGATCTTTAAAGTCTTTTCCAACCTAAATTATTCCATGATTCTAGAAAGAACAATATAGCAGATATTGTCTTGGAATTTACCTGTGATGGATCTTTTCTGCTGTTCTAGACATTTTCTTCCATATTGAATCAAAAAAGCACTCTTTTCAACCACGTTGTCTGAACTTCAAAGTCAAAGGCTAACACTAGGCTTAGGCAGAAGCCTTGTGTTATGCTTTAGACCCCTTGTATGATGTTATTCCTGGGAATCTCCTGGACACCTGCCCTGCATTTCCTTGGCGTCTCTTTTCTACCATAAGTCTCATCACCCCCTTTAAGCTTTCTGGATTTTCAAACCTTAACCCTAACTCTTAGGACTAGCTCTAGCCTGAGGGTGGATTCATGTTACATTCAAATCCTGTTATGGACTAAAGGGATCATACCTTAAAAATGGAGGTAAGAATCTAGTTTTAGTCCTAGTAATGTTTTAATTATCTAATGGTACAATCTACCCCATTAATACAGAATGAATACATTAACAATACAGTTCAGATTGTTGTATATAAACTTCTTTGTTTCTGCTCAGCTTCTGCTGTGCCCACCTTCTGCATGTCCCACTGGATCCTAAGGTTGACAACTTCCATCTTCCTTACAAAGACTGCATGAGAAATGGAGGTGTTATGAGTCATTGGCCCCCTGCATCCTTTGCTGCAAATAGTTGGATGTTTGCAGTAGGAGTTTCTTTCCCTTCTCTTTAGGGTTCTGTTTAGATTTTCTTACTACAGTTTGCATCCTTCTCATTGCTGAAGTCTGAGGTTTGTTCCACATCTTCCCACAGCCACTGTGACAATGGGGTGGTTAGGCCTTTAACATACAAAGTATCCACAGACCAAGCTCAATCCAGTTAGCTCAACCCAGTTGACCGCTAGACAATTGTTACACATTGAAATAAAAATACCCAAATTAAAATCAGCCCTAGTCAAGAAAAGCCCAGACAGCTCCTGAGACCCTGCACGGCCAGCTCACTACAGAGTCTCTGGCCTTTTACTAGTACCAGCAAAATCCTATGTACTGAGCTTCATGAGGATGCACTGAAAAGGATAACATAGTGAATAGCATCACATTTTACCAGTAAGAGGTCTTTGATTTTCTGGGCATTTTTCACCATCTGGAAAAAAGAACCACGCTCTTTCCAATTATTTTTCCTCAGTCTTGCCCAAAGCCTAATGTCAGGCTAGCCTGCTTAGGCTGCTCTCCCATAGTGTTCTTCCTGTAAACCCACCAACTTCTGCCTAGCACTTCCTTTGTGGTCTTTTTATTTCCTTCAGTCTTACCATCCCTGTAGACATTACAGTTTAGCCAACCCTAATTTTAACCTAAGCTCAAGTCTTCTGGAGATCAAAGTAGACTGTATCAACATCATCACCCCAGTATTATCCATATCTTTTTTGTCTCATTTGGAAAACTTTTATCAGACTTGTAAAGCAGTATTTTCCTCAACAGAATGCTTAACTCTTTTGCAATACATCAAATCTACAAATTAGGTGTCCCCTAATTCTGCTCCCTATCATGGTATATAGTAATTTGCTCAGTACAGGTCAGACTTACATTCCTACCAGTCCTCAGATTTTCTTTGTAAACTTTTTAAAGAACTGATGTCACTTCCAGAAGCAAGGCAATTTTAAGCAATAAATCACACCCTGCTGTAAGTAATTTAGCTCTTTCATCCTTGAGTTCCTCTAGAAATTTGGAGTGAATACTACACAGTCCTGGTGATTTTCACTTTATCTATTTATTCCTTAACCTCTTCTACAGTATTTCCAATTTCAGACTGATCTTTAGATGAGTCCTCTGCCAAGAAGGGTTCTAGTTTTGGAATCTTCCCAGTTCCTCCCACAGCAAACACCAATGCACAGGGTTCACTTCTCTGCAATGACCTTGTCTTCTCTGAGTACTCTTTTTATGCTCTAAAAAATGAACTGGCTTTACAGATTCTGGCAAACTTCCTGCTCCTGATGCGTTTTGTAGAGAAAATGATTACTAGTTTTGATTCCTTTGTCAGTTATTCTTCAGATGCTTTTTTGGTCTGCCTTATTACATTTTCACATTTAAGCTGCCCGAGTTTGTAACTCTTTCTTCCTGTGTCATTTGAACAAGACTTCAGCATTTTCAAGACATAATTTTGCTTCTAACAACCTCACTTATCCTGCTGGTTAGTTACACCAGCTTCCTTTTGCCCTTTCTGAAGTCTTAAGTATGTGTTTCTACTACAATACCCTTAAATAGGTTCCTTGGTGCCTGTATGGAGTTCAGACTCTGAGCTGCCCTTTGCTTCCTTTTAACAAACTTCCTCTTTCTTACTTCATTACTCCTTTATAAATTAAACCAAAATTGTAGGGAAGGAGTGCCTGGGTGTAAGCCTCTAGCTGTTCCTTCACCATGTTCTAGTCTAGATGTTGTTGAGGAAACTCCTGGGTTCCCTTCCTCAGAGCTGAGTCTGTAGAGAACAAAGAAACTAAAATGTGGGGAGATATGGGTGAATACATGCATGTGCTGTTCTAGCACTTTCTTTGTCCTTACCTACCTTTGCTTTTCCCTCTACACCTATGAATAATTAATTCATGCAGCTGCCCTGTGCTTCTCTCCCCTATACCACTATTAGTCTCAGTGAACAGTTGTTCCTATTTGTGTTTTTGTGGCACTCTCACTAACATTTTGGGACCATGGCATTGGGGAGTGACTAGACTTCTCTGCTGTCATATCCAGAATGACAATGGTGATACCCTGCACAGTAAGCCTATAGATAGTAATGTGTGCCTCAAGCTTCCCTTCTAAAGCAATAGAGACAACTCTTGACAGTACCTGTTCAGTGACCTAGCTGTTTCATGAGTCTTGCACACACAGGTCCAGCAGAACCAAAGGGAATGGCCCAGCACTGAGGCCTCAATGCAGAAGTCTGTTCTGATAGTTACAGTCAATGATTATGAGATTGTGCAGAGGGAAGATGTAGGGCTCTCCTCTCATGAACCTCACAGAAGGGATCCTGGGTAACTAAGCCTTCAATCAGGTCTATTGCTCATGGCCATGGCCTACTTGTCTGAAGTGATAGGTGGACCACTTGGTGGATAAAGAACTGGCTGAATGGCT
Organism: Agapornis roseicollis; assembly: GCA_002631895.1. Classification (NCBI taxonomy): domain Eukaryota; kingdom Metazoa; phylum Chordata; class Aves; order Psittaciformes; family Psittacidae; genus Agapornis; species Agapornis roseicollis. Next base: position 15,692 of record NDXB01022543.1, read on the forward strand.
GCACGCAAAGTGTTGTGGTCAATGGCTCAGTGTCCGGCTGAAGGCCAGTGATGAGTGGTGTCCCTCAGGGATCGGTGTTGGGACTGGTCCTGTTCAACATCTTTGTCACTGACATGGACAGTGGGATTGAGTTCGCCCTCAGCAAGTTTGCCAGTGACACCAAGCCGTGTGGTTCGGTGGATACTCTGGAGGGAAGGAATGGCATCCAGAGGGACCTTGACACGCTTGTGAGGTGGGCTGATGCCAACCTCATGAACTTTAACCATGCCAAGTGCAAGGTCCTACACCTGGGTCAGAGCAATCCCAGGCACAGCTACAGGTTGGGCAAAGAGGAGATTCAGAGCAGCCCTGCAGAGAAGGACTTGGGGGTGGTGGTCGATGAGAAAATGAGCATGAGCCGGCGACAGTGTGCACTGGCAGCCCAGAAAGCCAAACGTATCCTGGGCTGCATCAAAAGGAGTGTGACCAGCAGGTCAAAGGAGGTGATCCTGCCCCTCTACTCTGCTCTCATCAGACCTCACTTGGAGTATTGTGTGCAGTTCTGGTGTTCTTAACATAAAAAGGACATGGAGCTGTTGGAACAAGTCCAGAGGAGGGCCACGAAGATGATCAGGAGAGTGGAGCATCTCCCATACAAAGACAGGCAGAGAAAGTTGGGGCTGTTCAGCCTGGAGAAGAGGAGGCTGCGTGGAGACCTCATAGCAGCCTTCCAGGATCTGAAGGGGGCCTATAGGGATGCTGGGGAGGGACTCTTCATTAGGGACTGTAGTGACAGGACAAGGGGTAACGGGTTCAAACTTAAAACAGGGGAGGTTTAGATTGGATTTAAGGAAGAAATTCTTTCCTGTTAGGGTGGTGAGGCACTGGAATGGGTTGGCCAGGGAGGTTGTGAGTGCTCCATCCCTGACAGTGTTCAAGGCCAGGTTGGACGAAGCCTTGGGTGACATGGTTTAGTCTGAGGTGTCCCTCACACTAAAGGGGGGTTGGAACTAGATGATCTTAAGGTCCCTTCTAACCCTAACTATTCTATGATACCTTTGCATACAGGGGAACTGACTGTCTGGACTGGGAAATCTCTATCATGGCTAAGACAGTTCAGTTGTGGCATTCAGAATCCATGACTTTTCAAAATAATAAGGTGTAAAAATAGTAAGACTGGGATTCTCTCTCCCTTCCTTTTCTATGGCATTTTTTTCAGATTTCTCTTCTAAGGTTCTTTACCACTCACATTTCTCTGCAATCCAGTTCAGAAACCTTTTGAAGAAGAGCTGAGGAAAAGCTGAAAAGTTTTCTGCTGAAATCCCAAATTTAGAACTTTCCTCCTTGCCATGCCCATGGCACTTTCTAAGTGATGGAAACCGGTGAGAAAACTGAAAGCTTAGACCCTGCCTACCACTTAAAATTAAAAAAATACTGTCAAATGTAAAAATAAACATGTAGGATTAATCCATTCTGACATATTTTAAATTTGAGATCAAAGAGATAAGCTTGTCACAGTGGGCTCCCACAGAAGGTGGGGAGATTCCTGAGGCTTTGATCAGCTTTGGCTGATCCTGAGCTGTCATTCAGTGGTTTATGTCCCCGGAATATATAGTCATGGTTACAATATGTTTCTCCTTCAGTGTGCATGGATATCTGCTTTGCAGAAAGTGAAGGATTTTAAGTTCTTTTGTAAGATCACAAAGATTAAGATCTTGCATAGCAAAAATACTGGGTTTTATTTATTTGTCCTCCAGCAGTGAGGCACCACTATTACGGGTGGGATTTCTCCTTTACCAGTACACTTGTTATATCCTGTTTCCAGCACTATCTATTTTGAGCTATAGTTATCTTACTTACTTTTGTTCTGCGCATTAGTATTTGCCAGTGGGTAGTCATGAGTACAATAGGAATTCTGTGCAAGCCGTCAGTACTTCTGACAGGGCTTTCTTGGTCCTACCACTGTTGAATTATCAAAATAGAGCAGAAAAACATTTTATCATTTTATTAAGCTTTGTTTGATGCCAAGTGGAAACAGAAGACTACCTCCATCAAAAGATCTTTCTTTACTGGATACCTGATGCACTAAAAGTAGCTAAATATAAATAGCTTTATTAATATTTTTTACAGCTTCAAGCTTGGACAATAAAAGCATTAGTTCTTATGGACCATGGTAGTTCTCATATAATCTGCAGCTCATTTCAGCAGCCATCATCTTTCATTTGTCAGCTCAGAAAAACTGACAAACTCAATCCAGTGTCTGCTACTGACTGCAAAAGCTGCTGTTTTCCTGGTAATTATCTTATTTCATGCCATAAGTCTGAATTTAAATGCATAATTCAAATTCTTTTGAAGTTACAGGAGTCTTAGTGTTTCTTTCCTTTGCATTATGCTTGACAAATTTAGGTCCTATTTACCATTTCTAATTATTTTTTTTTAATCTTCAAGGGAATTTTGTTTTCCAAGCTATTCCATAAAAATGTAATTTTGGAGTAAGAAATTACTCACGGAAGCTTACACATAAGCAGAAATTGAATCATCTCACTTCCCCAGTACATTAAGGTTTTACTTTATTTGCCCTGTGATTTTAGAGGCTTTCAGATTCACTTAGTTTAAAAAAAAGTAGTTAAGATGCACTTCTTCTCTTAAAAAGTCTAGGAAACATGTCTTTCTGTACATGATAACTCATATTTTCACACGAGCATTTACTGTCTCAACCTTTAAGTAAACCATCAGCTCTCAGAAGATTGGGAACAGAATAATCAGAAGTGGTAATCATGAAAGGACCATGAAAGAGGAGCTTTGATAAACTAATAGTATAATTAGTCACTGAGAGAGCAGTGGAAATTAATGTTTGATAAATTACACTTTAAATTATATCTGGAATTGCATTTCCTTGCAAAATTGAGGGCAAAACTATTTTCTTATGAAAAATGATGATTCTCTAAATTTGGAATCAGAATAATGTCAGAGAGGCTGTTCTGACATTGAAAGACTGAAAAAGAGACTGGGGTTTGGTTTTGTTTTGTTTTTTGTTTAATTATGTAAAATCTAGAAATACAGCATCCTAAACAAGGTAAATAGCAGCCACTCCATAAAGTGAACTTTATTTGGATAAGAATTCAGTTTTAAATTCATCTTAAACTTGAAATATAGGCTTGTAAACCATAAGCGTTCAAACATTCCTGCAAATCAGTGAGGTAGATGACATGATAATAATGGAATAGTTAGCTTAGACTAGGAAAAAGCGCAAGACTGTGAAAGACTCTGTAAATACAGTGTATATATATGTTAATAGATCATAAAAATATATATGTAATATGTAATGGTCAGTTATAAGCTAGCAATAACTAACTTTTTTATATTAAAAAGTTTTGAAAAGATATTTTAACTCAATAAAATTTCTACTTTGCCTCTGTCATTGGCATATGATTGTAATTTGTAAATGTCTGGTTATCAATGAGTGTTGTTCTCCTGACTAGTAAAAGGTTAAGCAATGTAAAGGGGAATAACCTGAAATGGGGTCAGAGTTTCAGACAATTTTTTGCAGCTGATTTCTGCAAATGAGGCACTAAGGAATTTGTCTTGGAAGCATAGGAAATACCACAGACTACACAAATCTGAAAATCCAGTATTCTGCTGCCTGCCTGCTGAAGTGAATGTAAACATTGTATGGGATACACTAATGAAATAAAACATCTGTGGGTCTAGTTTCTTCTCATGCTGTAGGCAATTTATGTTTGTTTTATATCTTGAATCATGAGACTTTGTATCCCTCATACATTTTAATACTACCTAACATACCTCTTGCTATTCTCATTATTTATATAAAAGCATAATCTTTTTTAAGTCCTGTTTAGCTCTTGTCTCTGAGATGTCTTTCAGACATGAGTTTACAGGTTAATTATGTACCAAGAAAATACTTCCTTTTATCATTATTGTGTGTGGCATTTTTTTTTCATTTCTTGTTGTCTTGTATTATGAAAAAGAGTAAATAAAGACAAATATTTTACCTAGTCATAAACATTAAATATCTGTTACAGCAGTATGTCATCTTATCTTCATTTTAACCTAACCTGAAAACATTTAATTTCCTTTCTGTGTTCCATTGTACTGGTTCCCCTTCTGTTGTTTCGCTCCAAATCCTGGTTACAAGAATACTGAATACAGTATTTAAGAAATTCCAATGGACGTGTCTCACCTTACAGTGTTTCAGAATTAGCACAGATAGCCAGTTTAATTTAACTTTGAATAATGCTGTTCAGAGAATACGAATTTCATCATACGTCTTGGCCACCAAATCTAATTCTTGTGATTCTTCTCAGGTCTGGGTTTATGTGCAGTTGTCCACTAGAGAGCAGGCTGAGACCAACAAACCCAGTTTGTCCTAGTCATAAACTGACTTTGAACCCAGGTGTCTTAATGTAAATCGTTAGTACATTAAAGCGCTGCACCTTCTAGCTTCAGCTGTGAGTATATATACTGCTATCAAACTTGATGGATATAGCTTGTGAAGCTGAGTGACCTAGGGTGGTTGATAATAAAGTATTCTGGAACCTGGATAACATTTTATTCTGTCACTATGGTTTTCTTGCTCTGGTGACATCAACTAATTTGTACCGCTTTGCAGGGAATTTTTGTATTCAGCTTTTCAGCCAGTCTCACTTTTCTTACACTGGTTTTCTCTGTCAGACTGAATTTCTTTCAGAGACAAAATATTGCTCAATATTGATTGCATTGTGCTGGCTAATTTCAGGTTCTTGTACTGCAGATCAGCTGAAACCCTGTTGAAAATAATGAAGAATTTTTAGCACAAAATGCACAAACAAAATGACCCATATAGCATTGCCCAACAAGAATCTGCTGTTGTCAAATCCTTTAAAAAAAACATTAAAGTCAATTTAACAGACTCTTTGCATGGGAATATTTTTATCCTAAAAAGTTGTACTAACAAGAGCAGATAGTTTTCACAAAGCCCATAAAATTCTTATTATTTTTGGTCTTCTTATTTTGCTTATGTAAGACATTCATCTTCTGTGGAAAAATGCTTACCTAGAGGACATACATGCATACATACCAGTAGAGAGATTCAAAGTTCTCCTTGTTACTGTCCTTATAGAACCCACTGAATTTCTGTAGAAGTAATAGGGAGGGGGTTTTATTTACTTTCTGTAAATGAAGAAAACCACATTTCAGTTCCCTTTTGCTTTCTCAGTTTTGAAAAATATGAAGCATATCTGCTATTTGATTTCTTTATCTCCTTAGGTTCCTGTGAAGGCTGGCCTCAAAAGATAATTTTTCTCCATTACTTTGTACCCTAATAATATTCTGTTGTATTCTGAGAAATAAGAATTCTGAATATCTAACTAATGTCTATCTTCCCTTTCCACAATCTATAGCCCATCCACCTTTGAATTCCTTAATGATTCCTGCTTCAAAGATCACATCCCACTCTTTGTCTTCTTTACCTAATCATCTGTTTTCTTAAAGCATTAAGTTGCTGTGGCTCCATGCTAGAATTCCTCATTTACCATATACTGTCTTAGCCATCTGAGTTGATGCCTTCCTAATGTGAATATGTGTTTATTTATAATGGTTTTAAAGTTAAAGGAGCATAAAAAATATGGATACACAACTTGAAAGATAAAAAATAATCTTAGTAGAAGCAAATGCTCAGCTTGGGTTATTTCAGCCTGAACAAATCATGTTTGTCTGATGTAGACAACTAAAAGCAGACTCTCATAAGAGAAAAGTGCCAGGAAGTCTTGAAAAGGAATCACACTGCCAACTCTGCTTATGAAATAAATCAGGTTTGCTAATGATTATATTTCCTTTCATATCTACAGAGGGAGAACAGAGTTCCTGTTCTTCGAAGCTGAGATGTCAAATGTATTTCCTGACAGCTCCAGCTCACTTTTCATTATTGATAACTTAAAGTAGCGTGGTTGTTAGCTGCTCTTCTGTAATTAGCTCGATGAGTTTAGGAAACAGCCGGAACTTTCTTGGAAGAGGTGAAAAGAAGTCATATGATAGTGGCACCTGAATTCTCTCTGCCCTGCTGCCAAGCTAACGCCTAGGATGTTACAAAACAAGGCTTCATGCCTCCTGTTTTACCATTCTCCTGGTGCCATGTCTTAGGAATGGAGCAGTTATTGCTGAGGAAGGAAAATGCATTTGGTGATAAAGGGTATTCGGGGAAATGGGAATATTGGCAAACTTGAAAGCCAAGTAGGTTAGATACAGGACAAAACCAGGGGAACTGCAGCAGTTCTTTCTGCTTCCTTTAACTTAGTATAATTTTGAAGTAGTGGTATACCTAAAAATCATGACATATTTGTGCAGTCTACAGGTTAGCTGAAAGGGTAATTCATCTCTTCTCACAGAATGGATTTAACACATTTACTTAACACCTTCCATACTAAATCCCATATAAAGAATTTGAAGATGTAAGAAAATGATTCTGTATAGTGACTCTTATATGAAGATTTAAGTATTTTCACACTGTAATAATGAAATCTAAGGATATATCTAATACAAATGTCAGGAAATTATACATAAAATACAAAATTTATCTGTATATAAATTCTAAATGTTATTGTAAACAAAGAAAAATTTGAAAGGAACAAGAAGAAAATTGCAGAGAAACTCCACTGAGGTTAAAGGAGACAATCATAAAAGAAATTTGTATCAGGAGAATTAAAAAAAAAAAAAAAAACAACAAAAAAAAAGACT
>NDXB01022543.1:22516-46728 GCA_002631895.1 Agapornis roseicollis
TAAAAAAAAAAAAAAAAAACAACAAAAAAACAGACTACAACGAGCAAACTAGTTGGTCAGATATGAAGGGATACATGTAGTGAAGATGACTTGTATGGGATGGAAGAGGAAAGGTTTCTTTCTTCAGAATGTGTCTGATGTAGTGATGACAGGTAAATGTTATTGTCCAGGTGGAGCTTCTGCAAGTCAATACACTGCAACAGATTTTGGGACTTAGGGAGAGTTCATGGAAGTAAATGAAAAGCTACTGCACTGTGGTAGGAAAATCGTGCTGAATCAGAAGGAATGGAAATAGAAAATATTCTTTGTATTAAAAATAGCCTTGAAAAATAAGGGGAAGGTAACAGAAGAAATAGAAAGCTGTGAAGTATGTAGGCGGGTGCTGAGTACAGAAGCATGCTGCCAAGAAAGTGAAATTTTATACTGAAAGCAGAAAATTAATTTCTCACTTCTCATTAGGGAATAGCTGTGATCATGACTAGCACGGGTGGGCAAAGATGGTAATTCATATTTTGGAAGAAAACACCAGGGTTGCAGTCTGAGACTTTATGTCTCAGTTTACTTTTCAAAGAACAGCTTAGCAAGATTATCTGGGATTTCCAGTTCTGGAGGAAGATAGAAGATTACATGCAGGACCTTCTGTTTTAATAGCACTTGTCTTTGTGTGTCAATTGCACTACTTTGCTTAAAACAGGGAATTTGGATGCAAGGGCAGGTACAAGTGAACAGAGAATGTCAAAAGCAGAAGACTTGTCAGAGATAAGATACAAACATTAAAACAAACAAAACCAGAAAGCATCAGCAAATGACATACATAAAGAACCAATCTAGCTGGAGAATATACTGATATCAAAGAAACTACAAGTGATTGAGGTACTGGGAAGGTAACGTTTGCCTATAACTAGAACCATCAGTATAAATAAAACAATAAAAAGTCAAAACATGGAAAACCACCATATGTTTATAAAAGTTTTCGGTGAGATGGAAAAGAGCTGTAATGATAAAAATTTGACAGAAGATTGTTTAAAGAATATTATCTACATACTCATTTGTGACCCCAGTCAGAATAAAGTTCAAAGACAGCAGTCAGAGAAAGCGCTGCCTGCTGTTCAAGGTCAGATGCTGGATTTAGGGAGTTGGTAAACTATGGAAATTTTGAGTCTGAAAGACTGACAACGTGATATCCAAAATAGTGTCTGACTTTGACAGGAAGGACGAAAGTTTAAATCCAGGATTTTATTTTAGTTTTCAAGAATGAAGATGCTATAGAAAAGGTAAGGTAATACACAAGCTATTGAAACCTAAGAATAGAAAAGAAAAAAGGTTTCCATGAGGACATTAAAATCATAGAAATACCTTAGTATTGACTGGATTCTATCAGAGATGCACATCATGCAAGCTTTTCTGGCATTCAGGGTTCACAAATCTCTAAAAATTCAGGCATCTAAACACAGATTCTGATGTCCTGAATTTTGGCACCAGGGTTTGAAAATACTGGATTTGCAGCAGTCTTTCATCTGTACTAAAATTACCATGATTCAGAAAAAATGTGGACAGGCTGGAAAGGGTCCATAGAAGGGCTGCAAAGATGATCAAAGGACTGGGAAGCTTGCTGTATGAGGAAAGGCTGAGAGAGCTGGCTTTGTTCAACCTTGAGAAAAGAAGGCTCTGGGGAGGCCTTATCACCATGTCCCAGCATTTAAAGGGTGGCTACAAAGAAGATGGTGACTCCCTTTTTACAAGGACTCACATGGAAAAGACTAGGGGTAGTGGGCACAAGTTAGTCTGGGGGAGATTCTAACTGCACACAAGAGGTAAATCAGCCATTGGAATAATCCCCCCAGGGAAGCGGTGAATTCTGTAACACTGGACACTTTTAAGATACAGCTAGACAGGGTGCTGGGACATCTAGTCCAGCCTGGTATTCCATGATTCTGTGACTCTGTTTGGTTTTGATCAAAGACTTGTAATTAGTTGCATTTCTTACTATGTTTGTTAATAAATAGGTTCAATATTATGTAGTATAAAGAGATACATGAAGTTAAAACTCCTGTAGAAATTCTGAAATACTATAATACAAAAATCTAACAGTTTATTGCCATTCTATTAATGGGCTGACTTACTAACAAGCTGCTGCAGGTCTTCCAGTGAGGGGGTTACATCAGCAGGACTTTGCTCATATGGCAAAGCCTGACGTTGCAGCAAACATGATTTTATCATTAAGGAAGTAATAAATTCCCATTCTTTATTAAATAAACCATAGAAATTGAGAACTGCAGCATATCCCAGCGGCTGCATTTGTATTTAATATGTTCTTGGCTATGTAAGTATAGGAGGAAACGTTTAACTCAAGTAGAAACTCCTATTTGGAAAAATACTTAAGAGGATGAGATTTGCCTAAAAATCAATCCCCTTCTCTAGCTGTGAAAGTTATGCTGTCGGTGAGCAGTGCTTCTCTGAAAGACCGACAAGAACCAGATGTTTCAATATTAAGACATATTGTCATATATATTTATTTTAGACTCTTTTTCTCTAAATCTAGTAATTAGTTCCTGAAAAATTCATTCTGTTAAAGACAACAGCTCATTAGCAATTTCTCTTTACTTTTCCCTTAAGTTTTGAGAGTGATTTCAGGGTGGTCTAACAAATTGCATGTTCCATATCCTAGCAAATAGCAAACATTATTCTCTGAATGACAACTTACACATATGTTACATTTCTGTAGAGATCTTGCTTGCCAACAAAGTTAAAATAGAGTCCATTAGCAAGCAGCAATAAAGTGGGGGGGGGGGTGGTGTGTGTCTGAAACTTGGGGTTTCCTCAAACTCAACTTAGTTTGCTTTTATCAAAATCAACAAATGGTAGAAGATGTGAAAATTTCATAACCAGTGAGCTAAAAATATAACCATCTGTCAAGATGGTTATATATTTAGCATGTCTTTCAAACTTGCATCACTTCTGATTAATAAGAGCATCTGAAATATTTGTAATCAGCTCAGATTGTCTATTGACATCTATACAGCAAGGCCACAATAATCCATGCTCAGGACTTTCACTTAAAAAATGCAAGATTAACAAAAATAACTTACAAAAGTCTATCTGAGGTACTCTATGCTGCTTCACATTAATCATCTCTCTGTGAAATAAAAGAGGAACATGTAAGGGCAGGGCTAGAGTGCCAGATACAAAACTAAAAGCAATTCAGCCTATTTTAGTGCATGCCTGTCTGAACAGGGACTTTTGAGTCAGACCACTCTAGTGATCTGAATGGTCCTGAGACAGATGAAGGGTGCAAATAACCTTCTAGATCAAGCATATGACAGACTTAATGGAGGATTCAGACAGTAGGTCCAGAGAAGCGGCTGCTTTTGCAAAGGACACTGCTGACAGAGACTTTTTACAGAACCTTCCAGGCAGCAGGACTTTGCCCCACACCTGTAGCAAGTCAGGCTACCTGCTCCCAGTGCAACCCTGGCCTGAATGTCACCTAATCCAGATGTAACTTTCTGTTGCTATCTGTAACCACATAACCTGTATCTGACGTGTGCACGAAGAAGGGGGCTGGCACATCATGTACCACCTCCATAGCACATTGTCAGAAGAGTAGTCACTATCATCTTTATGGCCCTCCTCTGGACTCACTCAAACAGGTCTATGTCCCTCTTCTTTTGAGGGCCCCAGAGCTGAATACAGCACTCCAGGTGAGAGTACCCACAAGAGTGGAGTGAAGGAGGGAAATCACTTCCCTTGACCTGCTGGCCACATTTCTGTTGATGCATCCCAGCACATGGTTGGTTTCTGGGCTGCAGGTGCACACTGCCAGCTCACGCTGAGCTTCTCATCAACCAATGCCTCCTTTTGAGGAAGAACAAGATAGAAGAGTCAATAATAACCTTTGAAAAATTGAAAAAAAAATTATACATTTGTGAACTTTACAGGTGGAGATATGAGTAGCTTCAAATTATTACAGAAACTTATTTGCTAAGCATGACAAAACCATTTATTTTGCATTTTTTAAAAAATACAATTCTTATGCAGTCTTATAGAAAGGTGAAAACTGTACTCCAGATTAAAACCCTCATTGCTTAATAATATAAGCAGTTATTTTGTAGTATGTATATTTTTTCTTCTCCGATGAGACAGAAAGAGAAGAGCACGAATCTTAGTTTGCTTTCTTTTTAAGCAATGAGAATTGTATTATTTTGAATTTGCTTGTGGCTGATTTGTCGATATCAGCTGGAAACATGACAAATTCAAAGGAAGGAAATAGTTTGTAACAACTCATCAGTGTTCACAGAATAGAAAATCCATAATTCACTTCGTATGATCAGCATATAAGCACTGCTTTTTTAAGGTTAGTAGCTGTTACGGTTTGTCCTCAGAATCTTAATTATGAACGATAACAAATTTGGCATAGGTAATTCATATTTCAAGAGTGCAGAAGCTAGAAAACTTTCTGAATTATGCTATTTTTTTTTTCCTCCAGATTAATTAAATGAGTGCTCTTTAACTCTCTTCGTGATCAGCCATAATCAGGCCTTTCATTTCACCTTCAGGCTTATGCTTTTCTAAGTGATGCTACTTTCATTAAATTTCTTTTTCTTGCATTTAAATCATTCCTTTTCATTCATTAGCAAACCATACATGAACATTTGTTGTCCATATGAAATTGTGATAATAAAAGTCTTGCAAACTGAAATAGCTGTATGTTTTCCCACTCGGAGGGCTGGAAAACTTGTCAGCTGAAATATAACAGGATGCTTTTGCCAAGTTTTCTAGTTACAACTGAATAGGAATATCTGTGAAATTAAGTAACATTTTCATATTTGATGATTTGTCAGTTGTTTTTTTTAAAAAAGCTAGCTAAATATGAAAACATATTAGCATTGTGTTCTTCTGTTTTGATCACTGCAGGCTCCTTTTTTGGCCTAGCTTCAAGAGTAACTATGAGCATGGCAGGTTCCTTGACTTAGCCATATTCTTACACACATGCTGGTGTACTAACTGAGTTAGTGTACTCACTTGTGGAGTTTGCTAAGCATATGGTCAGTAAGAGGGAACTATATGGACAGTTTCTGGAATAGGACTACTGTGTGCTCTGTTTCCCAGAAATGTCCTTGTTCCCCAACTTGAAGCGCTCTCCTACATGAAGATTTTTGACCAGGCTGCAGGAAACCCTTATCTTGTCTGTTGACCATGTTCAGATCAATGGTGCAGCACATGTGCAGTGCGAGCTGCACCGTTTGCATGCACAGATCCCCCATGGGATTGCTCTCACAGGCAAGTGTTTTCCTTTGTTCATGCTTGCTCTCACCGAGCTTGTTGCACCTGTCACTGCCTCCAGAGGGAACCGGATCAGACACATATGGCTGGTTTGGGCAGTCTTCACCCGGTGTCAGGCAGCCCCGTGGAGCAAACAGCTGTAATTTGCTCCCATATGAGTGTTTCCATAAAGGTAGGCCCCTGTGGCAACCAGCCAGCCAGGGCAGGCAGCTCCTTGCAGAAGGAAGACAAACACACCATACGAGCATTTAATATTTATTATTATACCACTTATTTTGCACTGTAGTGGGCTATATATGTATGTTCAGCTACCTGAGCATCCTAGGAGACTTTTAAAACCTGGCAGCAGCTGGAGGAATTAATAAACCATAACTCACTTTCCATATAAATTTCATATCCAGAAAACAAAATCCGACTTTTGGACATTTTAATATGTTAACGCCAACCTTTAATAAATATGCATTTACCTCAAGAGCGTGAGCAGGGCAAAAACAACCTGCATACTTGTGTCAAAGCAGAACGCTCGAAGCAGCATCTGTCAGAAAGATGGCAACTCCAGGGACACATTGTAAAGTAACTCATTCAGAGCAGCGCGGAGGCTCACAGGCGGCCAGGTGGGGAAGTGGGCTCTGCGGCACAAGGACATCAGTTCTCGGGCTCTGAGGGCACACTCATACCAAAGCCCACCTCACCCCCCGGGCCGACATGGCGGCGGGGATCCCAACCCCGCCGCGCGCCTCCCCGCCGCCCGCCCCTTTCCCCGCCCGCTGCCGCTTTGGCGCCAAACTACGAAGGAGCCCGGGTCCACAGCGGGATGAGCGGCTCTCAGTCCAGTTGCCACGTTAACGGGTACGGTGCCCGAGCCCGGCCTGCGCGGAGGCTCCCCTACTGCTGCGGAGAGGGCGCGGGTGTGGGGTGGCCCCTGAGTGATGTCGGTTCCAAGCTCTGCCCGTCCGTCATCCGGTGGTTTCCCTTTCCATTAGCACCGTGCTCCCCCGCACCCCGACTGGCCAGGTTTTATCCCTCTGCAGCCAGGCCGGGCCACGCCGAAGAGTTTAACTCCGGTGGCGGCGAGCTCGCGGTGAGGCCTGCGCCACGCGGTCGGCTCCGGCTCTGGCTCTGGCTCTGGCTCTGTGAGGAGAGGGGGGAGCGCCGCGGTCACCGTGCGGCTGCTTTCGGGAAGCTGTTGTCACTCGGGGCAGGGTGGAGGCAGCCGGGCGCTTACCTGAGCCGTGGGGAGGCTGCCTTGGTGTTCGGGCTCTGCCGTGCTGAGGGGGTCCCCCGGAGCCGGCTGATGAGGAAGGAGGGATGCGCCACATCCCGCAGGGAAGCGTTTCCTTGGGCCTCCGAAGGACCTGCCGTGAGGGTATGGCCTCTTTTATTTGGGTATGGCAGTCACTGGGATATAGGATAAAGAGCAGGTAGGTTATCTTGAATTTATTATTTCCTGAAAGGGAGGCTGGCGTGAGCTATATGTAATTAATTAAAGTCAAAGAAGTGATGCTGTGAGAGTGAAATACATTCCTGTACTGCTCAACTGGGGTTCAGTATTTTTACAGAGTGCACAAGCTTGGTGGGTTATCTTGCAGGAAAAATTTGAGTATAGTTACTTTTAAGTGCACAGAGTGTTTTTTTCCTGTGAGAAAAGTTGATTTTTCTCTCCATCTCTCAAAAACTTGCCTCCCAGTAAGGAATAGGTAATGACTCTATCTCAGGCCCTATGTAAGGGGAAAGATGGCAAGCCTCAAGTAAAGGAAACTCCACATTAGTTTGACATAATAGCGATCATAAAATTGTGAGACTTAAAGAAGCAGCTAGTATTTAAAGTCATCAGGAACACATATCCCATTTGGCTTTGGGGAAAAAGAGCATGGCTGAAGATGTTTAGTTTTTATTTGTAATGCACACTTTACCTCTTTACCTTAAATTCTGTGACTTAAGTAAAAAATATTGATAGCTGCTCTTGAGTAGTATAGTGAGGAAAATCCCTACCACAGTACAGCTGGGACATAGTTCTAATGACATGACATTAGAGATAAAGCAGAGGGGGAGAGGTGGGAAAAAGTCTAATACTCACCAGCTCTCCAGTTGTACTATGTTGTGTAGCTGATCATCGTAATTGTGGCATGAAAAGACTTGAGGTGATGTACTCTGCTTTAACAACTAAAATTCTCATTAAGATAGGTTGGGGTTGTTTGTTTTTGTTGTTTGGTTGGTTTTTGTTTGTTTTGTGGGGTTTTTTGTTTATTTGTTTTTTTGTTTGTTTGGGTTTTTTTTAGTAGCTGAATGAAATTCCTGTTTCAGATGTTGTTATACCTTATTTGAACCCTAGCTGGGTGAAAAAGGACTGAAATGGAGGCACTGCCCTGTAATGCAGAATCTTTTTCTCTGTTTTCCTTTGAAATACTGTTTACACAGGCTTTTCTACAGACTATTAACTACTCTCAAATTTAAGGATTTTTTTTTCCTTTTCTTCTTGAGCAGTGTTATCTTCATAGCTTTCAGTTACCATTTTTATTCTTACAACAAGTTCTTACAAGTTATCACAAGGATAAGCCTTAATTGCTTATTTTACAGCTAGCTGTAATTTCTAGAGTAGCTTTCATTAATGCAAGTCTAGAACTTAAAGATGAGCATAAGGAGGATGATCAGCTGTCCCAAATCCGTAAACTTCATTTTGCTGTGCGTGCTTGACTGCTAGCCAAGGTCTTGGCTTCTGCTTAGTCAAAAATTAAGTGGTTTATACCCATTTCACACTCTTGCATTCCTGTGCACTGAGTTGAGGGAATTACTTCACCAAATATGGTGATGTTAAGTAGAAGTAATTGAATAAGTGGGGGTTTTTATGCTCTCTTTGATGTAAGCCTTCTGCTTGTTTTTCAGATATGCTCCCCTCCATGTGAAGTTGGTACTCAGAGGGAACCTCTGTTTACACACAGTTCTGTATTTATGAGAAAAGTAAATAGTAGATTTTGTTGTGTTTTCAATAAATAGGGCTGCTAGGGAATAATTTAATAAAAGGAGATCTCATGATCTGTTAGTTCAGTGTCTTTCTGGAATCCTTTGCCCAGAATGTTTATTTAATGTAGTTCTGCATTGTGTGTTGTGTGCCTCTCCAACAACATCTCTGTGAGTGAATGTCATGTAGTTGGGAATGTATGATAAAGTCTGATGGTGTTTTGGATTTTGTAAGTCTGCTTTTGTGGAATACATATTTTAAATAGTCCTTTAAGTTAGCCAAAGCACTTTATAGGCATTCCAGTTAACCTGTCAGTGTTCAATTTGGCATGGAAAAGTGTGACGGTGTCTTTGTTTTCTTCTTTCTGCTGTGACCTTCTTCTTCCCTGAGTACTTTTTTCTTAAATAGCTTGTAGGCCCAACCCTTTAGTTACAATGATTCAGGACATTTTGGGCACTCTGATTCAGATACCTCATCTGTGTGTGTCCTTAGACAGCTGACAGTCTGGGCACTATTTACAGTGTCAAAATGTGAACTAGGTGTGCTGGTTGCACCAAGAGTGTATGCTTCTCCCTCCTTAGGTTAAGAAGATTGCCTTAAATATGATCCTCATTCATTTCCAAGAACAAGCCAAAATGGCTAACTTGCAATGTGCCATATATGAACTATTCAAAACTAGTAAATGGCGCCCTGTAGGTTTCTAAGTACAATTTTATCATGTGCTGGCATTGTCTTCACTCAAGTAGTATACCCTCTTTATGATAAGCTAACTGCAAGATTCTAACGTATGGGTTTGGTTATAAAAATAATAATTAACAAAATATTTCTGATGTTTGTCTTCTGAAACTGCTGGTACTAGTGTTGCTATAAGATGTCTTACTGCTTGTGGTTACCTAGAAATTTTCCTGCATCGCTGTACATCACTAGAAGGATATCTCAGTCTTGAGCTGTAGACCTTGGTACGTGGAGCCTACGAAGACAAATAGTGTGCCCCAAGGCTTCCATAATCTCAAGAGGGACATAGCAAGACTGTCAGAATGGCCTCAGATTTTTGCTAGTAAGTGTTGTAATGAGAGACAAACTCATGGCAATAACTGTACAGGCAGAAACAAATGACTACACACAGAGGTACCAAGTAGAAATCCAGCAAGCACTTATTGTAGGCAGAAGTACAAAATATTTTAGATTAGAGGCTTGCAGTTAGCGCAGTCATCATAAAAAAGATTATGTTGTTTGGGTGAAAAGAATGCTAGTACATGATATTCCTGAATCTTAGAAATACAGGAGGTGTTCTCTGTCAAGGATAAATTGCTCTGCCTTTGAATAGCTCAGTGCTCTGAATAGCTCAGCCTCATACCTAAAACTGAAATTTGCAACCTTGCTTGGATGGCATACATAAGGCCCTGGAAAGCACACAATGCTGGTGGTTTTACTGTTAAAATATCAGTGAATGTGAGGTCATCTTAGCCAGATTGTGATCCTGGTTACTTTAAACTTGCACACATTAAAAGAATACAATTTATAGTAGCTCCGGCTATGTGTTCTTTGCTGATGGCTGGGTTCTTTTCCATATAGTTTCAGCAATGAAGCATCCTGCAAAAAACGAGAAGATTATTTGGAGTGGCCTGAATATTTCATGGCAGTAGCTTTTTTGTCAGCACAAAGAAGCAAGGATCCAAGTTCTCAGGTAAGGCAATGTATGAGAATAACATAACCTAATCTATATTGTACATTACATCAGATGCACATGTAGCACTTTCAGGAATTTCTTATCGAAAGTTATTTCAGTGTTTAGCTATTCCTTTTTTAACATGGTCAGCACCTTTTGTTACAGAAGTTCTCTTACTGGGCCTGACCTCGTGTATAATTCTGTTGTACATTTACAGCTTGGAGTTTTGTAAATATTTTCATCTGAAAATCAAAATAGCATGCATTTTTTTTCTCCCTTTTCCAGTAAATATAGCTACTGTTAGTGGAGGATAAAACTACTGAAAGTTTTAGATTGTCATTTTTCAAGACACAGCATTTTGCATGTTCCTTTCCTTCACCTGTAAGACTATAAAGACTACTTTTTGTTTGTTTTTTTGTTGACTGGAGTTTCTGCCTAGCTTGGTTCCTCTCTCAGGTTGCTCTGCCTCCTCTGTTTCACTCTCTGTTCCAATTCTTTGCTTCTTTCTTGTGCTGTATGCTGTTGAATATTGGTTTAAGGTGATTGCTACATCTGCTGAAACATGCTGTTCAGCAGGACCCAATTGTCCTGTTAGTCTTCCTTTGTGTGAAGAAATCTAGGAAGCGAATCCCAGAAAAGCCATGGAGTAAGATACATGTTAACAGTCAGTTCAGTTACTCTCTGGCTTCTATATGTTATTGCCCTTAGTTCTCTGGAAGTCACTAACTTAGGGCTAAATTTTTGTTACCCAAAAGCTGGTCAATACACACATTGTGTGAGTTAAAATCAGTAGTACTGCCATTTTAATAAGTCTGCAATATGGGCAGAAAATGTAAAACAGGATACTTCGTCATTCTATAAGAAGGGTCCCTGTGCAGACTTGGATTGAAGTAATACAGGATGGGAGTTAAAAGGTCTGGTATTTTGGTGCACACTGGTGTAAATAAGCCAGAAAGGTTTGTGAACCTCTCTCTGCCTAGGTCAACAGTGCTTCATTTTTGTTCGTCTTTGACATGTTTTGTTTAGCTGCTGCTGCTGCTCATGCTGCTGCTGCTCATACTGCTCCTGGAAAAACTATTCTGGGGAGCTGAACTGACAGAAAACTTGTATTTAGTAGTGTTAATTAAGTGCTAGCTCTTATCCCTGAACTAGGTTTACTTCACATTTCCATAAGCAACAAGTTCTGGCAGGCTGAGATGGGGGCTGCATGACCAGAGGGGCAGCAGGGTTGCATCTGCCCCAGTTTGTTTTGAAGCTCCATCAGTTAGGTACAGTTGTAGCCTTGCTCACTAGATGGTGTGACTTAATATAAAATGAAGCTTGTATCTCTTAAATGGAAATTGTAGGACTGACTTTTCAGGTCTCATCTTTCTTGTTGATACATTGTTTTGCATGCTGTGAGTACTGTATAGATCTGATTTTATTTAGGTTGGTGCCTGCATTGTAAATTCAGAAAACAAGATTGTTGGAATTGGATATAATGGGATGCCTAATGGCTGCAGTGATGATGTACTACCCTGGACAAGAACAGCAGCAGACAGGCTAGACACAAAATATCCTTACGGTAAGTCTTCTTGTGCTTGACAGGTTAGGCTTGTGATGTCTGTAAGTTCAGCTGTTAAAATACAGATCATTTTGTCTTCCACTCACGTGATTTTTTAAAATATGCACATATGTGGTACCTCAGGATAAAAGTCACAGCTCTGCAAATGAATGAAATGGTCAGTCTGAAGGACTGACTTCCTGGTGAAGTATATTCATACATGAACAGCCATTTTGGATTGTGTAGTGAAAATTTGCAACTATAAACCAGCACATTAGCACCCAGTTGCAGTGTGTGCAGATTGCTGCTTCTGTGTGTTCATCTCCACATTAATTACAGAACTTACGTATATGCAAAATAAATAATAGGGTGTAAAATACAGGTATTAAAATTATAAACTGCAGTTGTGGGAAATTCCAGTATTCAGATATCGATGACATAGGTAATTCATACTATGGAGGAGCTGAATTTTGTTTGTCTTCAAGTATGTGATTGTATTCTACCATTCCATGCCATTTTTGCCTCGTCTGGTGTGCAGGGATTTACCCTGCTCTGGGTGAGGTGACTTCCATTGCTAATTTCATCCTCTGGTTTCATTCACATATACTAAATGGACAAAAATAAAGAGCAAGGATGGTTTCATGGTAATTGTGGCTGGCTGCTGCTTTGGATCTTTTTCTTTGCAGCAGGTATAGTTCAGCCTTCCAAAAAGGTCCACTGAAAACCTTGGTGCACCTACCAACAGGTCTTCACAGTTACTCCTCTGAGCCAGGCATGGATTGCAGGAACCAAAGAGATGAGTTGCTGGGCTGCCTCAGGCTTTATGTCATGAGTGCCCTCTGCTGGTTGTGGAAATTGGGTTGAGAGGTGCCTTGTGGCCTGCCATATCTGATGTTGGGGAGGAACTTTGTTAGGACTGAAGTGTATGTTCTCCTAAATCCCTCCTCTTCATCTTTCTGCTGCCACATCAGCTTCTGCTGCCCCTCTGTGGAGGGAGACTAATGCTGCAGAAGCCATGGGAACAGGAAAAATGGGTGTTGGAGCCTCTTTATGCTGTGCTACATCTCAGCCTGTCCTGGGCTCAGGAATGGCTGGGGGAATAATCACAAAACTGAGCAAAAGCCCTTTGCAGCTTTTGCAAAGACATACTGACTCTTTTCCAGTGTCCAATATTTATCTCTGCCTATTAGTTATGTTTTTCACTTGTAACTTCTAGCATTTGGTCTGATGCAGAGGTTAGACTTGCATGAGTTTTGATGTTCCCTGAGTTCACCCAGATCTCACTCTAAAAACTGGCATTACATTTTCTGGTTTCCCATAGTATTGAAGTGAAAGATGATATGCAGTGGCTCAGCACCTAATTCATCAGTTTCATACTTGAGTTAAAACCCTGGTACGTTGTCCTTGTTCACTTTACCAATTTATTATAAAACCTCTAATGTTGACTCTTAAGCTTGAGACAGTTTCATATTCTTTCTCATAAGTGATGTATTCCTGACACTAGGGCCAGCTCCTGCTAAGTTTTAAAAGCTCTATAAAGGACAGAAGCACTGGTTTTACATGAAATGACAGTACAATAATGGTGCAACTGGTGTGCCTGCTCTTTACTTACAGGGTGAGGAAAAAAATGTTAGCCCATTGATTAAACATAAAGTGCAGAAAAGAGAATATTGATTTTGGTTGACTCTTTATGCTGCTGTAAGGTCTCAGTTTAGAACTAACAGTGTGGGTCTCTGGGAGCTGAGCAAGTTCCAGGCACGCAAATTTAAGCTGACCAATTTAAACTGAAAATGCTGTATGAGTTTGTGAAGAATCTTTGTATAAGATGACCTGAGACAATGATGGTGATGTTGTTGTTAGTTATGATACAGAAAGATGTGGAATAAAATAAAAATCTTCAATATGTGATGTTTAAAAGACACACTATCCAATCTAACACGTCGGAAGATGAGTTTGTTTCTAGGAGTTGGTCTAACTACTGCTCTTCCCCCTCAAGAGTCTTAAGCCTTCACCTCATTAAAAAAATCACAACTTTGTAAAATAAAGTGTCTGCTGTGATGAATAAACAACCTATTTTGTAATTCACAGATCATTTAAACTCTAGCAGTTTCTTATTAATCTTGATAGCACAGTTGACAGACCAGACAAGTATATGTAAAAAAAAAATCTTCTGCTTAAAAAAAATCTGGTAGATGCAGGAGACACATAGAATTGCTGCTAAAATCTCATTAAACTGTCATGTTTTCCTTTCTGCTTTTGCTAATCAGCACAACATTTGTTTAAATTGAACTTTTTATCCTTGCTTTTTCCTGACTAGCTTTATCAGAGATGGTACAATCTTCCTGTGTGCTCCATTAGCTTGTGCGAATGCTGCACCTTCATCACTGGAGCTGCAGTGTAGCTTATTATGTGAAGCTGATGGTAATCGTGCATGTACCACCACATAACTTGGAAGGTGTCTTAAAGAGCTACTTCATGCATCTGCAGTGCTACAGAAAAGGGCTGGGGTGGATCTGAATGCTGACCTCCTGGTTTTAAGTGCTTTTGTAGGTTAGACATAAACATTAGTCACTTCCCATCTCTTTCAGACCCCTCTGACTAGCTTTCTTCAGAACAAAGGCAGAGTATTGTTCTGTGAATAGCTCACTCAAAGGCTGCTCCAGAGGGCGTGGTGGAAAAAAGGCTGCAAGAAAACTGTCATCCTGTATAGGCCTCTAATGCAAAGCCTGTTGAGATGATATGCTTAACCCTTCTCCCTCCCTCAGGCCATACTGGGGGATATGCCAAGCATACTCTTGTTTCATGCTGTGAAAATACCACTCTGGTGGGCTGCAAAAAAGTCATCTCACTTCTTTATGCACTTTGAACTGAGACACAAAATAAGTATGTGGTGCAGTGGGACTCCTGAGATGTGGAGCCTTGAGGAAACCCAGGGCCAAGTGCTATGTAATGCTGATGGAGTCTGAGTAAGATGAACACAAGCCAGTCTACACCAGCTGGCCCCAGGGCCAAGGGTCAGTCCCTAACCCTGTCTGTGTTTAGCAGCATAGACATAGCAGGAGATTGGACCCAGAGGCTGTCTTTGCAGAAGTGTGTTAGATGATCCTATAAGAAATTTATTGAGCTCCAGCAGAACAGATGGATGCATTAACCCTACAGCTCTGATCAGCTTCATTGTTTCATAGCTAGAAAACTTCCCATTTCCACCCTATATTTGTCTGTGGTTAGTTCTTACATTCCTGTGTGTGCCATCATTGTTCTTTTAGCTTTTCTTATTCACTGCTATTAACCCTTTGTTCTTCCTCCCTTCCCCTGTGCACTTACTGATAACAATAACTTTTTTACCTTTTGTCATATGGCTAAACAAGTTCTGTCACTCTTTACTTTTACTGTATCCTGAAACATGTTGACTTGAAATTCACCAGGTTCTCAGTTATCTGTATCTGCTGCAATATACTGTACACATCTAACCTGCACCCTTAAGTAGGTGTTCTGTTCAGCTTAGGGAAAAGGTCATGCTTGATTAAAAAAAATAAATGTGCTTACACATATCTAAGTGTAACCTGAGCTGCTACTGAAAAAAGCATCAAAATGTGCTAGGTAGTGCTCACTTTACCTCAAAGGATACAAATGCTTGCAAGCATTTGGCTATTACAGGAATCACCTGTATTGGTACTATGCATTCCTTAAGAGAGTCTTGAAGCAGATTAGAACTTTTTTCCATGTAGTTGTAGTTGAACATAGTGCTCAACTATGTATAATTGAACAGTTTAGTGGGATAACCTTGTGATGTCAGAAAGCACTGGCTGTTTTGCAGAATGCCATTTTTCACAGGACAAAATCGGGTTTTTGTTGTTATGTTGAAACTGGATCTTTCAAGGCTGCCAGTTGGTGACAGGAGCAGGGATGTTTCTGCACACA
This sequence comes from Agapornis roseicollis, assembly GCA_002631895.1. Taxonomy (NCBI): domain Eukaryota; kingdom Metazoa; phylum Chordata; class Aves; order Psittaciformes; family Psittacidae; genus Agapornis; species Agapornis roseicollis. The sequence goes on from NDXB01022543.1 coordinate 37,892, forward strand.
TGGGAGAAATGGAAGGCCAGGTTTGAATACCTACTTTACTAAGATGTTATTAAGCAGCTCTTCTGGAAGAGCTGCTGCTTCTGTTCAATATTGTATGCAGAAGCTTCTTAATAATTAGACAACATTCTGTCTTTCTGAGTCAAAAGCAAGTGCCCTCTGTTTCTGTTAGATAAATCAAGGATTTGATGATGCTCAATTTCCTCTCACTAATCATTTAAAATACTACATTTTTCTCCTATTAATGTGAGCTTCCTGCTAATGCTAGTTGCTGTGCTCCTGTTATGCCCTCTGTCTCCACTGTAATCTAAGAACATCCATTTGACAGCCAGTCTCTAATTAAGTGAGTTTTAAGTTGAAATGAATGGCAAATTTAGAAACTTCTGAGCAATAGAGAAAATATTGAGTAAATATGCTTACAAATATTTATACATGTTCAGATATGATAAAATATGTGCTATGGTAAAAAGTGTGTTCTAATTGAACAGTACCTGCTGTGTAAATGAAAAAAACTGTTATCAACATTTCCTGTGTTAGGATTATGAGCTTTTCGTCAATTTTTTAGAGAGATGAACACTCTAAGATATTCAGGCAAATGTTACTTTTGTAGAAGCTGTTATTTTGACAGCACAAAACTTGATAAGGTACTATGAAGAAGTGTGATACTCTCTTTCCAACTGGCAGTGCAAAGTTGAGGCTTCAGCTCAATAGGAGACAGTCTCCATGTACAGCCACTCACTCTGTTGACCTGCATGAATTTCTGGCCATTTCTGGTCTCATACGTCTTTATGAAATTTGGAGATTTGGAAACATAAAGAAACCCAAATGCCTCTGTGCTCTGCTGAGAGTTAAACAAACTTGGAGCAGCATGGGAGGAATTGGGAAATGGGCTAATTTTACCAATGCTTCTCAGCTTTTGAGAGCGGCTTCTCTGGTTTGCCCCCAGCAGATTTTGTGATGATCTTAAATGGGCTGAGTGATTCCATCTTACCTTCCTAGTTCTCCTTTTCATGGAAGAAAGACAGGAAAGCCAGGCTCCAGTAAAATCTGGAGGTATGATTCTTGCCTCCCTGCCTTAAACACAGCAACTGCTCTTTCTCCAGCACACAGGGTGAGAAAGAGATTCAGGAATGGCTGAGGGCAGTGTCAGCCCAACATAGAATCATAGAATAGTTAGGGTTGGAAAGGACCTTAAGATCATCTAGTTCCACCCCCCTGCCATAAGCAGGGACACTCCACACTAAACCATGCCACCCAAGGCCTTGTCCAACCTGGCCTTGAACACTGTCAGGGATGGAGCACTCACAACCTCCCTGGGCAACCCATTCCAGTGCCTTACCACCCTAACAGGAAAGAATTTCTTCTTTATATCCAATCTAAACCTCCCCTGTTTAAGTTTGAACCCGTTACCCCTTGTCCTGTCACTACAGTCCATAATGAAGAGTCCCTCCTCAGCATCCCTATAAGCCCCCTTCAGATCCTGGAAGGCTGCTATGAGGTCTCCATGCAGCCTTCTCTTCTCCAGGCTGAACAGTCCCAACTTTCCCTGCCTGTCTTTGTATGGGAGATGCTCCAGTCCCCCAGTTATCTTCTGGCCCTCCTCTGGACTTGTTCCAGCAGCTCCATGTCCTTTTTATGTTGAGGACACCAGAACTGCACACAATACTCCAGGTGAGGTCTGATGAGAGCAGAGTAGAGGGGCAGGATCACCTCCTTTGACCTGCTGGTCACACTCCTTTTGATGCAGCCCAGGATACGTTTGGCTTTCTGGGCTGCAAGTGCACACTGCAGTCAGCTCATGTTCATTTTCTCATCGACCACCATCCCCAAGTCCTTCTCCTCAGGGCTGCTTTGAATCTCCTCTTTGCCCAACCTGCAGCTGTGCCTGGGATTGCTCCGACCCAGGTGGAGGACCTTGCACTTGCCATGGTTAAAGTTCATGAGGTTGGCATCAGCCCACCTCACAAGCATGTCAAGGTCCCTCTGGATGGCATTCCTTCCCTCCAGCGTATCCACCCAACCACACAGCTTGGTGTCATTGGCAAACTTGCTGAGGGTGCACTCAATCCCACTGTCCATGTCAGCGACAAAGATGTTGAACAAGACTGGTCCCAACACCGATCCTTGAGGGACACCACTCGTCACTGGCTTCCAGCTGTAAACTGAGCCATTGACCACAACTCTTTGTGTGCGGCCATCCAACCAGTTCTTTATCCACCGAGTGGTCCGTCTATCAAATTGATGTCTCTCCAATTTAGAGACAAGGATGTCGTGTGGGACAGTGTTGAACGGTTTGCACAAGTCCAGGTAGATGACATCAACTGCTCTACCCCTGTCCATCAGTTCCGTAGCCCCATCATAAAGGCCACCAAATTGATCAGGCAGGATTTCCCCCTAGTGAAGCCATGCTGGCTGTCACCAAGCACCTCGTTGTTCTCATGTGCCTTAGCATGCCTTCCAGGAGAATCTGCTCCAAGATTTTGCCAGGCACAGAGGTGACACTGACTGGTCTGTAGTTCCCCGGGTCATCCATTTTCCCCTTCTTGAAAATGGGGGTTATATTTCCCCTTTTCCAGTCTTAGGGAGCTTCACCTGATTGCCACAATCTCTCAAATATGATGGACAGTGGCTTAGCAACTTCACTTGCCAGCTCCTTCAGGACCCGTGGATGGATTTCATCAGGTCCCATGGACTTGTGCAAGTTCAGGTTCTTAAGATGGTCTCGAACCAGATCCTCTCCTACAGTGGGCTCAAGGTCTTCATTCTCACAGTCCCTGCGTCTCACTTCCAAGACTTGGGTGGTGCAGTCAGAGCCTTTGCCAGTGAAGATTGAGGCAAAGAAGTCGTTCAGAACCTCAGCCTTCTCCAAATTCTGTGTAGCCAGTTCACCCGATAACATCAGTGTCCTGCCTTCCCCTACAGGGGCCAGCAACTATCCCTATATTTTCACAAAGTTTGAAAAATACCAGTGTTATTCTATAAATTCCAGATTCATCAATTGCGTCCCCCAGTGGTTGTCACTGCAAACCTTGTTCCTTTAAGTAATATTTTGGTTCCTTCCATGATCCTTGCTAAGTCCAGCAGCAGAGGTCCAGTGCGTAAAGGATAACTGCTAGGTGGAACTTGGACAAAGGTGAAATGGACAACTGATGAACACAAAAAGGTGAAGATCTTGCCAAGAAGAAGTGGCACAAGTTATAGAACTCCTGTGTCCACTTCTGTGCAGCGTTTATGTTGAAGAATGCTGTGCTATTAACATATATTACTATCTGGAACATGTACTATTGTCAAATTCGTTAACATGGCAGTATAAAAACTTATGTTAATAAATGAGTCAAAACTTGCTGCATGATAGTCTGTATGCATTGAAATGTATCATGTTCAAATATAACACTGTCTTTAGTGGGTAATTTATCAAAAAATCTAGTCTGGCTTAGTAATTAATCACGTTATTAAAGTCACTTCCCCCTGCCCTTCCTTCAATTGCTTCTTAAAAGATGACATGTTATAGTGGTCCCTAGTCTTAATTTCTTCATCAAGTATGTAAGCTTTAAAACAGAAAGAAATACTTTGGCTAGTCTGTGGTACTTAGAAATTCACTAGTCAGAATACTTTTAGTAGGTGGGAGGAGTAATTCTGACTGTAGCTTCTAAAGAGCATGTTCCATTAATAGGGTAAGTAAGAGTCTTGTATTTACAGGCTGGCTTAAGGGTGAGTACTACCTCATATATGCAACACAAAGCAGTATGTAGTGAGAAAAGATAGAAACCCTAGCAATTAATGCTGCTAGTAATGAAGCTGTCATTTCTCTGCTGCCTTTCCTCCTCCCTGCCTCCTGCCTTGTGACTATACTAGCAGGTGGTGGGAATAACAGAGCAAACACTAACTTCTTGTTGCATGGTTATTTCTTCAGCTAATGAAGTCTTTTGAGAGTACTTTTCAAGATGCTTTTCCAGAATGGAAATCAGTGTTGCAGACTTAATATTATGTTCTTTATACGTGAATATTATTAAAAAAACCACCCCCAGAAACCAAACCAAAACCCCACCAAACAAGCAAAAAAACAACACCCCCACCCCCTGAAACACTGCACTCCCCAAAGGGTATTGTAAAAATTCTTAGTTTTACTGGTCTGTTTAAATATATAGTTTCCAGACTTCTGAATATTTTGCACCTGTGAAAGGTTATTTTTAAGTTAGCTTCTTACTGCCTGAGAGCAATATGTAACTACTAGTAGAAGCTCTTAACAGGTTAGAAAACTTCTAATGTCCCAAATGTGAACTATCTTTAAGGAGAGGGATTTTTGGACTCCTGGATTTGTTTTCTGTCTCTCACTAATCCTCTGTACAACGCATAGTAGGTCTATAAGAAAAATCTGAGTATAATAGACTATCTTACCTATAAATCACTTAGCAGTCTATGTCTGTCTGCCACAGAGGGGGGAATATGAGGAAGGAGGGGTTGAAAAGTGATAGGACAAAGCCTAAAAATATTTGTATGATGCCTGTATCTTCTTGCGGACCATCTAGCATAACAGGGGTCAGTAGCAGATGTCCAGTGAAATGTGTAAAGCAAAGACATGTAATAATCTTCCAAGTTCTAATAACTAAGCCAAAATGGGCTTGTATTTAATAACCCAGTAGACTGAAAAAAAATCCAAAATATTGGGAGAAAAAAGATGACTTCTGGAATCAATGCAAACTTCGTGTCCTGTATTTCTGCAGTGAATGCAGTAAGAAATACTTTATTATGCTACTGTGTGCATGAAAAACCTGCCTCCTTTTGTTTCTGAAACAAAAGTATGCTGTGTTTGTTGGAGACCCCACTACTTTTTGTCTCTGAATGAATACTCTCTGTTTCTTCGTTATTACTGCCTCTGTGTCTTCTTTCTACACTGGAGATTCAAAATTGCTCTTCAGATTGTGTTAAAATGGTCAGGAGGCAAAATTTCTTTTCTCCCTCTAGCTGATTATGTTCTGTAAGTTATTTTTGGCCTAAATTTGCTTTTGCTTGGGAAGAGATTTATTATTGAAAGCTCGTAGAAGCCTGCCAAAAGAGCCTTTCTTTCTCATCTGTGCAGGAAGGAAACTTGTTGTAGTACTAATAATGAAACTTCCTGGGTTAATGGCTGAAGATTTCTGAGTTTTAGTGAAGGAGAGATATTTACTGAAGGAATTAATGTTTGGTTGTGGGTTGTTGTTTTTATTTTAATTCTGTGAGCCTTGAAACATTCCCTTGTCCTTCTTTCTGGAGGCCTTCCATACTTTAGACTGCTGCCTAGAGCATAATATATTGCTCATAGAAACTTAAAAGTGATGTTTCTGGCCTGTTGACACAACCTAATTCCAGCTGCAGAAATAATGACACTTTTTCACTCAGTCCTCTGTAACCACAGAAAAAAATAATTCTCTGCCTATTTGAAGGCTACATAAGACTAGTACCGCTCATGAGTATACTTGGAGTTAAATCTATCTTCTGTATTATTTAAAATGTATAAGTTCATATAAGTCTATATCTTGTACACTTAATGGAATGTTTAAAATACAGCGTGATCCAGTTACAGTTGTAAGAGAAACAGTAAGTGATAGAAACCTTAGTGTCCTGGTGCTTCTTTTTTGTATGTATTTGGGCTTGTTTTGGGGTTTTTTGTTTTGTTATGTTAATTTCCTATTTTTCATGTTAAGTTTTGGTTTTACTGGTTGTTAGAAGGTATGTAGACAGCATGGTTTTTGTGGTGGCAGGGGCTGCTTATAGAAGCGGATGATAATCTTTCTTTAGCAAGGGTTTGGTCCTTTGTGATTTGTCTACATGGGAAAGCTTTTGTGCTGTAAATTAGGCTGTAAATTTGTAGTGCATTAGCCGTTACATAGCAAATTCCATGTAGATGTTTAGCACATACAAACATTTCCATTCAGCAAGGATTCCTGTACGTTGAAGGTTCTGCACTTAGTTATTCTTTGCATGGTGAGGTCATTCACACAGAGGTCAGTATATAGTAGCAAGTATACGGTGAACTTCTGCTGTGAAACTTTGCCTAGTTTAATTTTTGTATGTGTGCAAGGGAGAGGAAAACTACTTTGGCTTGGTTTGAGTTTTTTAACCCATTAATCAAAATAAGCAGTGTAAAAACTCTTCATGTCTGCACATGCAGGTCTCTAGATGAGCTCAAACCCACACCTCACTTCAGCACCTGTTTATGAATTAAGTCAGGGCAGCAGGCAGTTTCTTGGTAGGTAGGTATATAAATTCCTCACCATCATTCCTAGGTGTAAACAGGAAGTTCTCACTGAGATCCTGATTTTTTTTTTTTTTGGAGGTTCATGGGGATGACACAGGAACTCCACTGTTCTCACCTGTGTTGGTAACACATTGGATAATCTGCTGATGTGTAAAGTATAAAAACTTAAACCCTAAGGTGCAATCTGTCCAGAAAGCTATTGTGTTATGGTGGAATAAGGCAGGGTAGTCTGTTGCTACCTGCTATCTCAAATCCATGGAGAAATAGAGAACTTTATTTTCCTGCTTGGGAAGTCTGGCACCTTTTAATGAGCAGTAGACTCACTTTAATATTAAGGCTGGGACATTTTTATGGTTGAGTGTGTCTTGTGTATTCTTGGGGTGAGAGAATCATGCAGCAGCACTGAGCTGTTCTGAGACCCAAAGGACAGAGCTGCTCAGTTTTACTTTGTGATTCTCCTGCCTTTGAGAGTGCACAGTGTGCTCTTCTAACCATGAGACTCTTCCTGTCTGTGCATGTAAACATATAAATGAGCTGCTTTATACTAGCAATTAGATACTCCAGAGAGTTGTGAAGCTGTGAGATATTGCTTCACTTAGGGTGGTTGCAACTACTTGGCCCACAGCCTAGGGCTTTGTTGCCTGCAATAGGTGTTAGCAAATGGCAATGCTAATGCGCTTAATGATATCATTACTAATCGGCAGCCTGGTCAGAACAATTGACCTTCATTGATCTTGGTATTTCTGCTTTTATTTCTTCCTCTGCCCTTTATGACAAGCTGTGCAAGCTTTTGCCTTTGAAAGTATATAAGCAGTTGTATTGTAACACTTTAATTGTAGTTTGATTTGTTTTAATGAATGGTAATATGAATTTCTTTTTTTGTTTGTTTGTTGTTTTTTTTGTTGTTGTTTTAATAAATCAGTGTGCCATGCCGAATTGAATGCCATCATGAACAAAAACTCAGCTGATGTGAAAGGCTGCAGCATGTATGTTGCCTTATTTCCATGTAATGAATGTGCAAAACTCATCATCCAGGCAGGTAAGGAGTAGTGCCAGCTTGGTTTGTCAGGGTTGCAGTACTGCCTGCACATCGGTATCTTATCACATATGTATTTGATGTTAAATTGCTGCTGTTAGTTCTAAATTAATTGCACTGTCAGCTTCCTAAGATGCTACTTGTGGCGGTTTTTTGCATCTGAATGGTGCCAAATTTTTCCAGTGCTAATTGCATCTTCTGTGATTCTAAGCGTGCTTCTAATTTAGGTTTGTAACTTCTTAGACCAGGAGCTGCCAAAGAACAACACAAGCTTTGCATATAATTACTGTCAATTTTACTGTGCTCTGACACATTGAATAGAGTAGGGCAGAAAGAAATAAACTTCTGCATGACAAAAGGTCTGTTGGGAGTGTATACATGAAATTTTAATTTGAGTGTGATGCATGGTAGATATTTGAAGATTTTAAAATATCTTTGCTCATAAATGTCATAAGACTTCTATGATCCTACTTTAATTATGTCTTTCATTAGAATTGTTATAAATCTGTGCCACTGCAGCAAGTATGCTGGCCTAAATGTGTCTCCTTTTTTTTCAGATTAGGCAGTATCTGCAGTAGGCTTCAGTTTCACAAAAATCTCTTGTTTAAGGTAGCCTATATTTTGCTCATTGAATAAAGTCTTGCAATCCTGGAATGGATTGTTGTTCCAGTGAGTTTCTCTCACCAGAAATGGCCACAGGGATCTAGGAATAAAGTAGCAAACAAAACATTTCTTTATTTTGGTCAGTAAGGTTTGAAATGAAGATAGGTGAAGGGGGAGAAACAACAGTATTTTGTATTTGTGTTACATTTCCCTTATTTATAGAATCAAAATGAAATGGTCTCCCAATCACATTGGCTGTGTGTTCTGAACGTAGTCATTCATCCTTATGGGCTTAGGTCAGCACTTAATTGCAACGTATGGATATTCAGATTGTCTGGTAAACACAGTAAGATGTTGATAGGCTTTGAAACTTATGTGAATTCTCTTGGGTTGGCCTTTACACTAAGTAATGCCTAAGTAATTTAGGCATAGATCATTCAACAATTTGAGATGGCATGCGTTTCTATGATTTGAACCTGGAATTGGGAGCTATTTATAAAACAGAGAACAAAAGGAGGAAGGCATTGGTTTATAGCCCTGCATTCAGAAGGGGAATAGGATTAGGAGCTTAAATTCTTTGTGGAGAATTTTATCAGTATTAGAGAGGTAGATAAGTTTTCAATTACTTTTGCAAAAATGCTCGATTTCTAGTCTGTCTAGTGGTTTTGCCTATGAGGTTTTCATTCTGGTTTCCTGAGTTAAACTCAAGGGAAAGCAGAGAAAAACATTTTCCAACATTTTTGAAAGAATTGTCGTCCAAAATAGCTCTACATTACATAGCCTCATTCTCAAGTACAAGTTACAGTATTTTTGGAAATAGAGGTGTACCAAAGAGTTCTAGAGCATACCTCTTCTGATACAGTGCACCAGATAGTATTCTATTTCTCTTTTTTTTTTTTTTTTTTTTTTTTTTTTTTTTTTTTTTTTTATTTTTTTTTTTTTTTTCTTTTTTTTTTTCATTTT
>NDXB01022543.1:46746-79885 GCA_002631895.1 Agapornis roseicollis
TTTGTTTTTTTTTTTTTTTTTTTTTTTTTTTTTTTTTTTTTTTTTGTCAGTGCATTTCTAAGCTTTTTTCTATATGACCTTTTTAGGCATAAAGGAAGTTATTTTTATGTCTGACAAATATCATGACACTATGGAAATGACAGCTGCACGGCGGATGTTTGATTTAGCAGGTATTGTATACAGGTAAGAGAACCTTGGATTAACTTTATTCTGGAAATGAAGAAAGTGGTGTGTGAAAGAGAACAACTTCAGGGCAAAAGATTTCCTTTGCATTGTGCAGCATTTTATTCTTTGGTAGTATCCATCCGTAGATGGCTTGCTGTCTATGCCTGCAAAAGATACTGGGTTTACAGACTTGTGCCATTCTTTTTGCCTTCTGCATGGTTAAATTTCAATTTCATAACATTTGTATGAGAAAATAGTCCATTTGGAATACTCATTTAATTCCTGCACTGCATGTGAAATTGCAGTTGTGGTGGTTACCCTGTACTCAGGAGAGTCATTGCTGCTTTGAGTAGGAGGTTAGATGAGATGATCTCCCGAAGTCCTTTACAACCTGAATTATCCAGTGATCATACAAGTTGGACTGAAACGACCAGTTGATTTTTATTTTGTTTGTGGATTACTTGGTCCTTTTGAAACTTTAATACCTTTTTGTTGCAGTCAGTTTCGGGAGATGTCATTCCAGCTACCCATAATTAATTCTCAGTGCCTAGAGCTGTCCAGTCTTCTTCGGTCAGCTTTTCTTGTGAGCAAAGGGTAAAACTTGGAATATTTGCCTTAAAGTAATGGCAAACTGAAAAATGTTTGAAGAGTGGTGGTTTTAAAGACATTGACAGAGATACCTAAAGACAATCTGTTCAACAGCTAGCTTGATGGCAAAAACATGCTGTGGGTGAGGCTAATTATGCAGTGAGGAAGCCTTTGCAACTCTAAAGAAGTTCTGCAGTAGTAATATAAAGACTTGGAAAAATTTGCAAACATAACAATTCTGACAGATAGAATTTGAGGACGAAAGGTGCCTACTGGGTTAAGAAATGTCCATGAAAAAACACAATAGTGCTTGAAATTTAGTTTTAGTCCTTCGTGTATTTCCTGCCTACTAAGATTATTTTGACTAAAAAAGTATAAATCATTCTCTTGCAAATCAAGCCTTGTAACTTCTCTAGGGTGAGAGTGTTTCTTGCATTTCAGATTGCTATTCTGGACAAAGCATTTACAATGGTCAGCAGCATGTGCTTTTCTATGTTGACTGTTATTCATTCTTGTATTGATTGTTAAGGATGTAGGTGGTACTTAATGAATCTCTTGAACTGAACTGCAGAGCTTAATTAGGCACTAAATCCACACTATTTGCATAATCCTTTGTTTACTGGTAGACTGGAAAATATATGCGTGGTCCCCAAATACCTTCTTTGCTAATTGCTGTAGCAGATGCTCTAATGATAATAAAAGGAAACATTTTGTGGCAGTATTAATTTTACAGTTCTAAAGTTACAATTTCTAAATGATTCCCTCTTACCTAGTTTGGTTTGGTATGATGCATAATGTGATATATTCCCTTAGCTCAAAAAATAATATATAATACTGAGATGAAGTTTGAAAGTGTTCTTTGAAAACTTGGCAGGAAAAAAGTGATCAAAATATTACCAAAATATATTCCAAATATCTTTAATATATACGTATGTGTGTATATATATAGATGATATATATACATATATGTGTATATATAATGCATGTATAGTATTATGTTTTTGCAGATACATATGTATAGCTGTATCTATAAATATGTATTGAAAATATTTGAAACATAAATCTATATGAACAAAAATCCCAGCCCTGGTAACATGATGCCACCACCTGCAGCTAAGTTGTTAAAAGTCCTTTGACTCCTAGGTAATTTGTGAACTCCAATAACCAAAGAATATACAGGCTAACCCACCCCATGTGTCTTTTTTGTCTTAGTCTTTCTTGTCCAGGTTTCTCTCAGTGTGGTGCACTATAATTGGCTCCCATAGAGATGAAAACTATGTGAATCCAAGGAGTGTTGTTTTATTTTATTTAATTTCTTGAAAAATTTAGCTGGAGCTAAAGCAAACAAAATGTTTTAACTACTCACTAACTAATATCTGTATTTTTCTTTATTTTAGGGAATTCAAGCCAAAGTGTAGCAAGATCATCATCAACTTTGATTCAATTAACAGCAGACCAAATCAAAAGCTTCTGTGAATTAAGTCTCATTAAGTCTGGAGAAGAGTGTGATTATCCTTTTCCAAAAAGCTGCTAATGCCTTTCATCTTGAAGCCACTTGCAACTTTTTAATGGCTTCTGTAGCTAAAGTAGACTTCTAAGAAATCCAAGGTATTAAATGTCCCCATCACTTCATATTGCCACCTGAAATCTAAATCTATTTTAATTTTTTTAATGCCTTTATCAAAACTGCCTAAAAAGACTACAGACATGTTGGTGAGACAGTATAATGTATGTAAAGAAAACTGTTCAGATTCTTGCTGTATACATCACCACATGCTCTGATAGGCTGTCAGCATTGATTTAGACTCGGTTTAACAGTAGTACTTATTGTAACTGCTAGTACGTTGGAATACACTAATAATATGTTGATCTCTCTGTTGGATGTGGGAATCTAAATACTTGATGCTAATAAAGGACAAAAAATGTTATCCATGTGAATACTAATCTTCCAACTAGCATAACACTAATATTTAAAAGGTGATTCAGCTTTAAGAATGTCTGATATTCTGCATGTGTTATCCAACAAATTAAATCCTTGTTTTTCTTTTAATTGCTGTCTAACATTCATACATGGGGAGGGATGAGAGAGGGGGTTCTGCAAATGGTCTGTACTGGACCAACCTTCACATGTTTTTCCCAAGGCTCCAGAAGTGAAGGGAGTTCAGGGAGTAAATTATTTGTCTCTGTACATTTGGGACTCTTACTTGGAGTTGGTTTTCATGTGTAGAAGGAAATAATTTTATTGGTCTAAGATGTCTCTAGACAATCCCAACATAGCTCAGTCTTAAAATCAACCTGTAAGGTAACTAAATAATTTTTTGTCCTTTGAGAGAAATTTGAGATAGCCAGCCCATATCCACATTCATGCCAAAAGAGGTAATTATGGTGTTAGCTTGTTTCCCAGTGCTGGTGTAGTACCTTCGTTTTCATAAATGTTGCCTAAAATAATATCCTTTTTAATTTTATCTTGAGATCTGGGAATAGATTTGAGTTCCTTTTTTCTAATTTGATTCTTTTCAAATTAAATATTCCTAAAGGCTTTGTTTGGATAACACTGGTGTTTGGGTTTTTTTCTTGTTTTGTTTTTTTTATGGGGTTTCCTTGGGGAAAGGGTGGGCAGGTTGATTTTAAATGTGGCTTTTATTTTCTCTAGAAAAGCTTTGTTTCATATTTTGGGACATTATGTAATTTGGCTTCATACCAATATTATTAAAGTCTTATTAAAATCCACTACATTGAAGTAGACTCATTATTATAATGTTAAGCCATGTGCTTGGCTCCAGATTGCTGCTGTTTTTGCAATCATATGCAAAGCGTATTTTGTGCATTGTGATATTACATAAAGTGAAGTGTTCATGAACCATTTGGCTACTAAAGGGAGCACTGTAACATATTATGTGTCCATTTATAAAGTAATTTCTGACTTTCTCTTTTTTCTTGCAACTGTTTTCCACCTCAAAGTCAGTCTGTGGCTTACTGCCAGAAGAAGAAATTTGCACATATGTGGAGGGGGAGGGTGAAACCTGAAAGATTACTTTCATAAATTGTCACTAAAACAGCTTATGCGCATCTTTTTCTTTGGCCTGAATTAATATGTAGAAGCATTTTGAGTTCTACTGTCTGACAATGGGACAGAGGGCACAGAAGAAGCAAAATTATTTGGTTTGGCAACAACATTGCTGTTTTCTTCATAGATAATTGCTGATATAAGTTCAGACTTAAAAGATACATGCATTGTGATTCTGGTTACTTTTAGGTACTTTTATGTCAAGCCTTGGATAATGGGAATATATAATATGTATAAGAACTCAGGAGTTTTTTGAACCAATATCCTGGTATTACTAGGAATGTACTACTTTCCTAATGACCCTTCTTTTTCCCTCCCCCAGGACTTTCCTGTTTGTGTAACAGAAGAGTGCAATGGAGAATATGATAGGATTTGTGATATGTTTCCTCCGATCAGTGTTTGATCTGATAGAGCCACATATACAAGCTTTCAGAGCAATTGTCAGTTGACTCACACTAGTAATTGGGCTCTCTGATTTCTAAGGCAACTTTATGAAAAGGATAAAGCGCATCCACAGCTCTGGAGGTAACGTGCTTAGCTCAAGATTAATGTTTTAGAGCAAATCTTAAAGAAGGTTTGACCCTTACTTCATGTGCATTCCCAGAAATGCTTCTGGCTTAATAGTTCAGGAGGTAGTGCTTTAACTTCCAAATACAGAATAATTACTAGAGGAAACAAAGTAAATATAATAAACTGTGTTTATGCTCCTGGAACTCCCAAGATTAATAGAACTACTGGCCTGGAAGGACCTCTAGATGGCATTTAGTCTTCCCCCTTGTTGAAAGGACTGTTGACTTGAAAGTTACATCCAGTTGCTCAGGCCCTGTCCAGGTGAGCATGTCCAAGAACAGCAATTCTGCAGCCTTTCTGATCATCTGTTCCCATTCACTGACATGCTCACTGTGCCTTACTTTTTTCTTCTGTCGGAATTTGCAGTGCTACAGCTTATGTCTGTTGCCTCTCCTTCTATTTAAAGTCTGTCTGTCTTCTATATAGCCACCTGTCCTGGGTTCAGCAGTAGCAGTCGTTTTTCTCCTTGTTAGTAGCTGGTGCAGTGCTGTGGTTTTGACTTTCAGCCTTGGAACAGCGCTGATAACACTGATGGTTTTATTTGTTGCTCAGTGATGTTTACTCTGACCAAGGACTTTGTGAGCCTCATGCTCTGCCAGGGAGGAGGGGAAGCCGGGAGGAAGCAGAGACAGGACACCTGATCCAAACTAGCCAAAGAGGTTTTCCATACCACAGCACGTCATTCCTGGGATGTAACTGGGAGTTACCGGGAAGGGCTCGCTCACTGCTCAGTCAGGCTCCGTATCGGCGGGTGGTATTGTATTCTCTTCCCTTGTTATTTTCTTATCATTATTATTATTGGTGGTAGCAGCAGTGATTTGTGTTATACCTTAGTTTCTGGACTGCTCTTATCTCAACCAGTGGGAGTTACATTCTTTTGATTCTCCTCCCCATCCATCCGGGAACAGGGACGGGAAGGGGGGAACTGAGACAGACTGCATGGTTCTGATTTACAGCTGGGCTTAAACCACACCACCCATTAGGTAGCTGAAGTCAGTGGTTAGATTCCCCTCATCCTTAGCCTCCAAGCTGAATAAATGCTGTGCTCTCATCCTTTCTCAATGCATCATGTGTTCCATCCTCCCACCATCTTAATGTATCCTCACTGTCTGATGTGTACTTGGGAGCCCAAAGATGTGGTCTTACACAAACAGAGTAGAGGAGCATGAATATTCACTTCTGCTCATCTCCTGGATGGACACTTTCTAGTAGAGCCTGGTATGTGGATAGCCTGTGTTGCAAGGGCACTTCACCTCTTGTCCACCTGGATTTGTGTCCTTTTCTTCCAAGTTACCTTCCACCCAGTAGGAACCCAGCCAGCAAGAGGCTGTTCTGTATCTGGTGCAGGACTTTAGCATGTTTCCATCAACCCATTCCTCCAGCTATTTATATAGCTGGACTTTGAACCACTGACTCTTTGAGCCCAATGGCTCACTAATGTGAAACTTCACAGGCCCCATGGTGGCCAGCAGCACCACTCCCTTGGTGAAGAACCCCTCCAGCCTGATGGGCGAACTGCAGGCTGAGGCTTTGTTAAGGATTGCTTTAAAAAAACAGTATAGGAAGCTGAAAGGAGACTCTGGGGAGCACGTCGGTAGTTACTTCAGGAGCATTAACTGGAGGAAGAAATCACATTCAGATAAAATGCTGAGATTCTATCCACCTCAATATAACTCTGAGTAGTTAAATCTAAATCCTGACACCATCTAGATATTCCTTCTAAGTATTATTTCATTCCCCTGTTGAAGAGCCCAAGGAACCAGCAATCTTATTTACATAAATTTCATTTAAGAAAGGGTGGTTTCACAGGCTGGCATACTGAATGAGAGCGTAATCTCCATCTTTGAAGCCCCGATCACTCACCAAGCATTTTATTGCTTTGTATATTAGGAATATTTTCACAAAGATAACAAAAAGTATGCTGTGACCAGTACAGTTGCTCTGATTTCCAAAATAGCCTACGATAGCATTGGCAGTAAAAACTCCTCTGATGCATCACTCAGCCCGAAAGCCCAGTGTATGTAACTTCAGAGGCTGCTGAGTTCATCAGCTACCAAAGTGAGTCTTGCAGGGATTTTATGCTGTTGAGAATGAGCAAAATAAACAGAAGTTCTGACTTGCCTTTCTTGGCCTTACTCTCTGAAGATGGGAGTCTTCATGCAAGTGAGATGGGACAAAGCACCTCACCTGTTCGCCCTGAAGCAGCAATCACAGAGGCTGAGTCTCATCCGGGGGCCTGGGATAAGTTTATGAGGTGTGGCTGGGGCTTTGGGAGTTGTTGAGTGGTGTGAGGCTCGTGAAAGGGCAGTGAGCAGTAATTCAACAGGGTTGTCTTGGGTTTCACTGGGGCACTTGAGGGTGAAGTACAGAAGTGACTGCAGCTGAAAAGTTGTTTATTTGCTCTGTTTCTTCTCAATTGTAGGGAAGAAAAGGATTTATATAACACAGGACTGAAAGTGTTCAGTACCAACTCTTTCTTCAGTGGTGATGGCTCAAAGGTTTTGTACCACTAAAGTCTCTTCTAGCAGGTTTCTCTGTTTCTTCCCTTTAAAATCCAGGTTTAGCTAATGTAAAACTCTGTTTTGAGAACAGAGGGGTACAACTTGTTTCAAGTGCTTAGTCTGCATCTGCTCTATGTTCCCAGCCTTGGAAACTACTGAAAGGCAATGGTGGAAAAGCGTTGAACAGGACCGTCTAAGAAACCCTATATAAAATCTTTAAATTTGCATTCTATCCCTTTTACACTTCACTCACCTGTTTACTTTCTCTGGCTAGAAGGAAACAAGGGGGAGAATAGAAAAGGATTTGTGAACTGACTCTGCCTCTTTTAAGAAACCCGACGTCTTCCTGGCATTTACAGCTCAGTTAAACAGCAGTGAAAGCCCTAATGAAGCATGTGGTTCATCAAGCTATGGAAGAGTGCAGCAGTTGACTTTATCATTTTTTTTTGCTGGAGCAGGAGCTTAATCGCAGCAGCTTGCTTCCCAACACTGCTCCTCCTCAGGAGCAGCGGATTTATGTCATCTGAATGCTTCAAAGGCGCTCATGCAGCTGGGCTTTGAACCCCTTCCCTGCTGAGGAGGTATCCCAAGAAGAAGGCACTTTGAGTAGCTCTATGCCTGCGAGGCACCACCAGATAATTGTGGTGGGAGGGCTGCTGCCTGTCACTCCCAATAATGAATAAGAAGGGCACCATCTTTCTGCAAACTGTGCAGCAGAAGGGCAACACTTAAAATGGATCTATATGTGACAGGGTACGTGAGTTACAGTGATTTGCTTTGTGTCTCTACCTCATCTTTTTCCTTTTTTTTTTTTCTCTTTCTTTGAGGAATTAAGGAGTAGGTTAGAATGGGAAGCTGCTACTTCTGTCTCATATGCTTCAAGGTTCATGGTGGAAAATCTGCCCTCTATCAGGGCACTACTTCTCATTCAAGTTTGAGGGAAAGAATAATCAAGCTCAATGTGCTGGGTTTTTAGTTGTTGACATTATTTACTGTGCTCTTAACAAACAGTGCCCTAAGGAGAATGAGAATAATGTGCTCCAGCAGCAGAATATGCATAATAAGGAAGCAATTGCCAGCGGTTTCCTGGGATTTCTTATTCCAGGCTCTCTGTATCCCTATTCCTTCATTGTTTCAAGCTAATGTGTATTTCAGTTCTGCCATGCAAATATTCAGAAGGGCTCCCTGAACCAAAGGAGAGAAAATGAAATATATTCAAATCACCAGTGGTGTAAGTTGTGTCTTGGTTTGCCAGAGACTTGGGTACCTTCTTTACTTGGCTGTGTAACTCTGCTGTTGCTGCTTGTTGACTTGTGCTGAAGTCTTTTATCTGGCATATCTTGTGAGCAGGGTTCTATCTTTCCACTGCTCAATCAAGTCTGACTGCTAATCAGAATGTTGCTGGGTAAACAGGACTGATTAAAATTAAAGTTTTAATTTTGTGTTGTAAACAATATGGCACTTTAATATTTGTACTGTTATTAAAGCTACCAATAATAATGCATCTGGCATATCATGGTGCAGTTTTCATGTTTTATTTCTTGAAGTGCTGACAAGTTTTGCTAAAGAGTTTCACATTCAGATGCCAGGATTTTGTATTCCATGTATTCCCACTCTCAAGGATGACTGCACCTAATTATATTGGATATGGGTATCCTATTTATTCTTTCTAGTTTTAAATCTTATGGGGAAGAAATATGTCTGTTACAACTGGGAACATTACACTTTAAGAAACAGCCATATCAATACCTTTGTCTATATGAATCTACTTGTTGCTGTCAACATTGCTTATCTGCCTTGCAGAGGAGAAAACTCAGAAGCTAGTTAGGTGTGGAAACACCTTAAAGAGTGTTGGCTGGTGCTTGGAGACTTGTCCTGAGGAAAGGGACAGGGGAGATGAGAAAGCCCTTGACAGCAAAACAATTTGTGATAGGATGTTGACCTCTGATCTCTGATCATGACAGGAAGAGAGAAAAGGAAGTGCATGTTTGCACAAGAGGCCTGTTACCTGCCATGACCTTCAAGGCCAAAAGAAGCTATGTGGAAATTGGGAGGAAAAGAACCTTGCATCCTCTCACTGCCTCTTCTTGCAGCCCCCATCATCTCCTCCACAGCCTCTTTTCCTGCAGGAAAAGACCTGGCAGAGCTGTGAGTCTCTGCTCCTTCTACTCCCCCTTCCTGAAATACGGGGTCTTGCAACACTGCAGCCACCTCTCCAGAGTCGCATTGTGTGGAGAAACATGGGAGCCATGGTGACCATCTCCATACGTCATGGGGTGGCACCACGGCTTGGTTCAGGTAGGATGGCTCTGGAAATAGGACGTCTCTGCTGTTTTTCCCCTCATTGCTCATGCTGGCTCATATCCCTGTTTGGGAATACTGATGCACGGGCACGGGTGAGCCAGGTCAGTGCCTGGCAGGATACATGTCCCTGATGTTGGGGCTTTGGGATCCTAGATGCCCTAGGACTGACTTAAGCCTGCAGAAGGGTCACTGATGTCAGCTGTGAGGCATAATAAAATGGTATCTTCATATGTTTGGTTTGAATAAAAACCTTAATAGTCTGATCCCATTGTTCACTTCTAGGCCAGTTCCTTTCTTTTCTGTTGATCATAGCTTAGGGTGCAAGAAAAGCTGTAACCATCCTTTGCGGTGAGCTAGGTAGCTTATATGAGTAAGTGTGTGTATTCCCCTTGCAGCTAAGGTGACTACAGTACTACATATTTCCTGCTCATGACAGAATGTAAAATATGTGCTTAACTGTCCTTTAAGTCAGTGGGGCTGGGGCTGGCGATGTGCTCACATCCTTTCTTGACCTGAGGTCTATAAAGAGATGGAGCCTGATGTCCCTATTGGCATTCAAATAATGCCTTCCTGACAAAGTCTGCAAAAACACAGCTTCACAGCTCAGTAGTAAACATTCCAGTTTGAGATTCTGCCCTCAAGTGGGGTCTACGCATTACCTGGATTGACTTTAAATGCACTTTTAGCTCAGACTGATGCAAGTAATGTTTGGGTTTTTTTACATATCCCAGGGGTGTGTGGGGGGGTGATGCAGAATGGACTGGGGAAGAGCAGTGGAGAACTGTTTCAGGTCACAGTCTTCTCTAATGCGTAAGTCCCTGTAAAAATAGAAACACCTGTGTGGCATTGGTTCTTCACATATTTGTTTTATTTTGACCACTTTGTAAGGTTAAGACATAAGTACCAGCACTGGGCGTGCAGAACTGGCTGACTTCACATCAGGTGCAGAAGGGACATCTAGTAAGATGAATCCTGTTTCTGAGAATTTGGCATTTAAGGGAGAACAGATCATGCATTCACGCAGCCAAATGTGTTTTCTTCCTAAGGAAAAACCTCTGAAAGAAAGGGCAGGTTCTGATAATGTCTGGGGGATTTTTGCCTTGTTTCACTTTTGATTTTCCTCCCATAGAAATCTTCTGCTCTTAGTACTTAAAACTACCTGGGAGTAATGTTTATGGGTTTCCTCACCCATGTTGCCTTTACTGATTACAGAAAGAGTCCTTTCCAAGGCATATGCCTGTACCCATGTAGCAGACACCTCTTATCCCCACTCTCCTCTGCTGTGCTGCCCAGGAATGCAGGCAGAATGGGTACTAACATTCAGATGTGAGCAGCAAGCACTGCAAAAAACATGTCAGGCTTTATGGGTTGTCTGTTCTGATTTGGAAAAATCTGCTGAAGGCTGCAGCAGGGGAGACAGGCTGTGGAGAGCAGCTTAGGAGACCAACATCTGAAAAGAGGAGCCTCTCAAAAGAGCCAAGAGTTGTGTTTAAGAACATCTCCTTGATGTCAGGCGATGAGACCTGACACATGAGCAGAGGGTTGGGGTTTTTTTTAAAGCCATAATGTTGAGGCTACTGAGAAGCAGAGAATGAGCAGCAAACACATACTTCAAGCTCTGTCCCTGTGTGATGTAGCATATGCATTCCTTGGCTTTGTTTCTGAGAGACTACACAATTGCAGGACACTCCGACTGCCCTGGGCCTGAGTAGCACCCAGCCTCTATTACCACAGCCTGGTATTTGCATTGAACCTTCTGTACAAGAAGGGTGCATGTGAAAACTTTGAACTGCTCTCCCTCTGGCTGTGCTGAGGGTTAACATCCACTTCTTCTCAGCTAGTGAATGGGCTGGCAAGGCAGGAGCCTGCAAGGTGCAGCAAGGCTCCTTGTGGTTGCCCTTCAGTGTGCTGCTTGAGCCTGGGATAAATAAATGCACAGGTAGTGAGGACTGAAGGGTTCAGTGACTTAGCTGCTGGCAGATAAGTTAGATATTGCTTGCTAAGTGTAACTAAGGAGGGAGATGCTATTAGGCTTGGAGAAACAGCGAGTGAGCATTGCTGGTGCTCCTTGCCACCATGTTCCCTTGGATCAGGACTATTCTTCAGTGGCAAGTACTCTCCTGTGAGATCTCTCTCTGTAGCTCTGCTCTGAGCCCTGCCTTTGACTCTGGTCAAGTTTCTTGATCTCAGTGTGGGTCTTTCCTTCCCTATGAAATGTCACCTTGCCTTTGAGATATTAGACAGAAGGGATCACAGAAAATAGTGAGGGCTTTGTAGTTACAACTGTCTTCCTGCATCTCTATAGGTCACGCATGTTACTGTTACATCAAAATATTGCAAGGGCTTGCCTGCAAGTTGCGTCAGGGTTCCCTGGATGAATGGAGGCTACAGCTCTGCTGTTTCCTTCTGGGCATTTCTCGTCTGAGCTAAATTGGAATCCCTGGGTCACAGTCTGATCAAGCTTATCTGAAAAGTAGTTCAAGTAAAAAAGTAGTTCAAGGCCACCAAATTGGTCAGGCAGGATTTCCCCCTAGTGAAGCCATGCTGGCTGTCACCAACCATCTTGTTGTTTTTCATGTGCCTTAGCATGCCTTCCAGGAGAATCTGTTCCAAGATTTTGCCAGGCACAGAGGTGACACTGACTGGTCTGTAGTTCCCCGGGTCATCCATTTTCCCCTTCTTGAAAATGGGGGTTATATTTCCCCTTTTCCAGTCTTAGGGAACTTCACCTGATTGCCATGGTCTCTCAAATATGATGGACAGTGGCTTAGCAACTTCACTTGCCAGCTCCTTCAGGACCCGTGGATGGATTTCATCAGGTCCCATGGACTTTTGCAAGTTCAGGTTCTTAAAATGGTCTCGAACCAGATCCTCTCCTACAGTGGGCCCAAGGTCTTCATTCTCACAGTCCCTGCGTCTCACTTCCAAGACTTGGGTGGTGCAGTCAGAGCCTTTGCCAGTGAAGATTGAGGCAAAGAAGTCGTTCAGAACCTCAGCCTTCTCCAAATTCTGTGTAGCCAGTTCACACGATAGCTTCCGGAGGTGCCTAAATTGGTCCTGGTCTGTCTTTTATTTGCAATGTACCTGTAGAATCCCTTCTTGTTATCCTTAACATCCCTTGTTAAGTTTAATTCTAACTGGGCCCTAGCTTTCCTCACCTGCTCCCTAGCTTCCCTGCCAACATCCCTGTATTCATTCCAGGTCACCTGTCCTTGCTTCCACCTTTTATAAGCCTCTTTTTTCCTTCAAATTTTTCTAAGCAGCTCCTTATCCATCCAAGGAGGTCTCCTGGCCCCCTTGCTGCACTTCCACTAGTTTTTGTATAGTTATAAAATGAGAAAACTTGTTCATCCAAAACCTGTTATTAGAGATGGCTTCAAACCAAAGGTAATGTATTCTTCACATGGCTTTTAAAAAGACACAGGTATCAAAATTCAGTGAGGTAACTCAGTGTTGTGCAGCTGTGCAGGCACATTGCATTAAATTGCTGTACCTAGTGATAAAACATACACATTTCGAAAGCTGGTGTTTTTTTCGGATAGATTTTTATTATAGCTGTAATTCTTTGTTGCTAGGCTTCTTACTGAAAGTAATACCTTACCAGGCTGGGTTTCTTTTTTAATGGAGAAATCTACCACTTAAATTTCTGAATTAGCAAGTTTAAAAGTTTAACTTCAAAATTGCAAATTGAAATGGCTTTTTTCTCCCTGTCACCTTGTACAGCCCTGAGTCTTGTTCCCATTGACTAGCAGGTAACATGTGAAAGACTGAACACATTTAAATAAGTGGGGATATTTTTGCCAAGAGGGCCTGGAAGAGAGGCAGACTGCTTGGGTAACTTGTGCAGGTGATGAATCGATTAGACAAAGCTTTAGGTTTTGTTTACAGAGTTCCTCAGAAGCATAGCCAAAGAATAAAGCAGCTGATTTCTCTCTTCTCTATTCCTTATCCTTTCCTCATATACTTGCAGCATCACATACGACTGGTATCCATGGAAATTATATCATAGCAGGAGAAACTGATGAACTCTTGGGAAATAAAGTTCCCATTTTCATGCAAATATTCTAAATAGCAAAGAGGTGAGGAAGAAAAATGATTGATAAATAGAATTATTTTTGTCCTAGAATATATTTCAGTATTTTCCTTGAGGCAGCAGTAGCTTTTTGAAATTGTGTTCTTCCTGAACACAAACTTCCATAGATCAGTGTGTGTGTATGCAAGTTATGAGGAAGAAAGCAAAATTTAAGATAATGCACATTGATTTTGTGATGACATAGTCTAGATACTCCTCATGTAATTTAACTTTATTGCCAGGATACAATCCAATAACTTCAGAAAGAGCAGGCACCTTTCATTTGAAAGCTAGATTGAAAGAGAGATGAACTGCTTGCTAGGGGCTGGACATTAGTGATTAGTGTAGTCTCCTATGTCACATGAAAGCCGTCTCTCTGTGCCCCCTCAATAACGCACTAAAATCCTATCTTTCTCTCTGCTTTTAAATGAGAGCAGTTCAGTATTCAAAAGACTGCTCTTTCTTTAGTAGTTTTATTCCAAATGTTAGAATTTACCTGCACTGATACGAACACTTGCTTTCTGTTCTCCTGCCAGCACATTTAATGCAAGCTTCTGAAGTGGGATGGTGCTCCAGTCTGTGTTCCTGCACAGGCGAAGGTGTAGATTAATTTTCTAAATTGGGCTTCCTGACTCCTATTTCTGTTGAAAACTACAGATGGAAGCTTCAGTGAAGCAGAGGTTATTATAACACCCCAGATAGATAACAGTAGTGGGAAACTTGCCATAAAGACATGCAGTTTCTTGACAAAGAATCCCTATAATATTCTTTGGACACTGCGGTGGATTGACCCTGGCTGGAAACCGGGTGCTCACCAAAGCTGCTCTGTCTCTGCCCTCATCAGCTGGATATTGGAGAGGAAACAGAACGAAAGGCTCACGGATCGAGATAAGGGCAGGGAGAGATCACTCACCAATTACCACCATAGGCAAAACAGCCTTGGCTTGGGGAAATCGGTTTAATTTATTACCAATCAAATCAGAGCAGAATAATGAGAAATATAAACCAAATCTTAAACCCGCCTTCGCCTCACCCCTCCCTTCTTCCCAGGCAAACTTCACTCCTGAATTCTCTCCTTTCCCCAGCAGCACAGGGGGATAGGGAATGGGGGTTGTGGTCAGTTCATCCCATGTTGGCCCTGCTGCTCCTTCCTCCTCATGGGAGGACTCCTCACACTCTTCCTCTGCTCACTCACACAGGAAACAGTTCCCCATAAATTTCTTCAATGTGAGTCCTTCCCACAGGCTGCAGCTCTTCATAAACTGCTCCAGTTCACGTCCCTTTGCAGGGTGCATCCTTCAGGAACAGACTGCTCCAGTGTGGGTCCCCCGCAGGGTCACAAGCCCTGCCAGCATACCCCCTCTCTCCACAGGACCACAGATCATGCCAGGAGCTTACTCTAGTGTGGGCTTCCCACAGGGTTACAGCTCCTTCAGGCATCCTGCNTCTTCATAAACTGCTCCAGTTCACGTCCCTTTGCAGGGTGCATCTTTCAGGAACAGACTGCTGCAGTGTGGACCCCACAGGGTCACAAGCCCTGCCAGCAAACCTGCTCCAGCTTGGCCTCTCCACAGGACCACAGATCATGCCAGGAGCCTGCCCCAGTGTGGGCTTCCCACAGGGTTGCAGCCTCCTCCAGGCATCCCCCTGCTCTGGTGTGGGGTCCTCCCTGGGCTGCAGGTGAAGATCTGCTCCACCATGGACCTCCATGGGCTGCAGGGCCAGAGCCTGCCTCATCATGGTCTGCACTGGGGTGTGCAGGGGAAGCTCTGCTGCAGTGTCTACTCCTCCCCTTCTGCTTCACTGATCTTGGTGTCTGCAGTGCTGTTACTCTCACATATTCTCATTCCCCTCTCCCAACAATTGCTGCTGCACAGCTTTCCTTCCCTCCCCCCTCCTTTTTAAATACGTTATCCCAGAGGCACTACCACCATCACTGATGGGCTCAGCCTTGGCCAGCAGAGGGTCCATCTTAGAGCAAGCTGGCATTGGCTCCACCAGACACAGGGGAAGCCTCTAGCAGCTGCTCACAAAAGCCACCCCTATAGCTCCTCCAATATCAAAACCTTGCCATGCGAACCCAATATGGACACAGGCATAAAGCACCTTTCCCTTTTTGTATTTAATTTTGGTAATCAGGATCCCCAACTCCTTTCCTCTGGCACATTCTAAGAATGCTTATAGGACAGAAACGCGTGCACCAACTGTGTGAGCTAGCTCTCCTCTTACATCTCTTAGGTTTTTTTTAGCAAGACCTTAATAAAAATGTTGTGATTGTCACACACATTAACCATTTCCAAACAAAAAAAATCAAAAGCATTTATAGAACATTGTCAACTTGTACATAACTCTAATTAATTCTGTATTGTGGTCATTATGTTCTCGGTGACTAATATGGAAAGCACTGTGACACTGTTGCTGAAAACAAAGATGGGGAGGGACTGATGCTAGTCATTAGAGCTGACAGGATTTTGATCCATTTGGTAGACAAGACCTTTATTAGGGTAGTTGTTTTGACCATTGTTACTGTCTGCAATCTAATCAAATCACACATATGGTCCATTTAGCCAGATACTCTAACAAGGATTGGCATTGTATGCTTCAAATCAGTATTAAACCTGCCCCCAATTTGATCAACAAACATGTAACAGCATATTATGAGGATCTCACATCACAGCTGGTTGCCTCTAGATTATGTTTGGTGTGGGCTATTTAAGATGTACCTTAGTCACCTGAAGGTAAATACCTGGGTAAAGGTATTCGCAGCTGATCCTCAGTCGGAAGAGGAGATAGGGAGGGAAAGAGAGTCTTTAAGTCTCACTGCCCTTTTTTTTCTATCTTAGATAGTGGACAAATCAAGGTCAAACATTTACTAACCAAAGTGGTACATGAGACTAATGTGGTAGTGTGATAGTTTCTTTCATCAGTTGTGTCTGAGGAAGGTATCACATTCAACTGTGCTAGGCTTCCCAGCATGAATGAGGAGTTAGCTATGCTGATCGGATCTTGCTCCAGGCTCACTCAGATAATTGCCCCGGAGACTGGGCTCGTTGAAAGGCTCCTTAACTACTCTTCTGCTATTCTCTACCTGGGTACAAGAGAGAGAAGGAAATAACTGCATCTGTAGAAAAATCATCCAAAACACAGAAAGTCCCTAAGAGGGAGAGGTTTGGGGAGAAGTTACTAAGTAGTTTAAGAAAGTAAGTGCACAACAGATGTGTTTGCAGTGGGATCAAGTTGCTCAGAAAGCAATGATAACTTTTAGACTGTGTCTGTCATGGAGAAGAGAGAAATTATCCTTCTTCACAAGACTCTTCTGCTAGGTGCTCTGCACACTCTTAGGTGTTGTGGTGCTGTCTGGGGCAGTTTCTGATTTCACTAATACACAGGGAACATAGCAATAATTAGGAACCTGGGGATGAGGGGAAAACTTGAAATGGGTAACCTCTTTAAATGCATGCCTAAAATAGCACTCAGGTGTTTCCAGATATTTGAAGTTATAGGGAGGGACTATTCTGTTCAAAAGACTGTAACTAGGGGCAGTAAGTCTGTTAAAATAAAGGAAGGAGTGAAATTAAATATCTGGAGGAAATTTGTTCTGATAATTGCACCTCTGCAACCTGTAGCGGCAACAGCACAGCTCTGGGTACCAAACTGTTGTTGGACAAAAACCTCTGCACTTTGATTTGTGTCCCAGACTAACAGGCACTTGGGGTTTGTTTCTTTTTTTATTTCCTCTCCTTTTTTTCAATTTCCCTTCTCTACTGCTGTTCAGTGGAGTGATGTATGTACCTATATGCTACTATATATCAGGCGTGGGCTGATGTAACAGAAAATGTTGGCATGAGTATTTGCTTAGAAGGGATTTCTTTTTCACACCATATTGACTTGTTCCTGCTATGGTGCACATGCTATCAGGGTTTCCACTGCAATCCACATCTTCAAGAGTCTGTAATTTGTTGCAATAAAAACTTCCAGTCTGAAATTTCCCTCCTGTTGTGTGAGCCCAGCACAGAGCAGTTGTACATTTAAAATACTTATTTTAAATGCTTTCTAAATTAGACTACCAGGACAACTGCTGATGCTTGCACCTGCAGGTATTTTTCCTGGAGAAGAGTTTGACAGTGTGGTGTTCCTGACTCATGGTGGGAAGAGGCAGCATCATGACACGGGAATGCCGAGTGTCAGATGTGTGATATGGGTCAGAACTATGGAGTATTTAATAACACTGCTAAATTGCCCCTATTGCTTTGATAATAAATGGACTGCTGAGCCTGCCCAGTAAATAATTAATTTCCAGTACATATTTGGCTCTTGTGGCTGGCAGCCACCTTTGTTTCACGGACGATAACTGGTTGGCACTATTAGGCTAATGCAGAAGCCTTTAAATAGAGATTAACAGGCACATTAAGTTTTAGCATGTAGATAATCTGCATTCTTTAAAATGTATTTACATTGTAGTTACAGAACAAAACACCATAGTATGCCCTTCTAGCCCCGCCTCAATAGTCTGCTGTGTACAACCTCTCTGTGACTGTGTTTGTAGTTGTAGGCAATCTCCCCATCCTTTTTAAGTGTTGGTATGATGGCTTTCTTTTGCTTCCAGAGAACAATAACAGGCAATATTCAATACACCCCAGGAGGGAGATTCTTCTTCTCTTAAAGAAGAGAGGTAGCAGTGAAAGGTTGGCATTAAGGTGATTTGGGGGTGCCTTCTCTACAGCTTCAGCTGTGAAGAGAGAAGGTCCAGCACAGCTGATCTGGGCAAGGAAGGAAGTGTGCTGTGTTTGAGATTTAATCCCTTACCTGTAAATTGTAATAGTATCAATTCTACTGATATGTGTAAAGAGCTATTTTGGCCAGTCTTGCCCTCCTTTTAATTTTCAAACTCTTATAAAAAGGTCTTTGTGTATCTAGGGTCCCTGCCACCATTGTCAAATGCAGCACTGTTTTAAAAACCAAACCAAATCAAAAGTGAACCTACACCTACTTCCCAAACTCTAGGATCTGATGCTCTGTCTTTTGTTTATTTTACCCCTCATGTGCCTGCAGATTCATGGGGCAAAGTCAAAGGGGAAGAAACAAAATGATTCTGAGTACTCAGATAGTATCCACCTTGCTTTTGACTCTTTTCACAGTCTGTCACAACCTTAACATAATTTAAAGACATCTAACAGGTACTCATGGATATGCTGGCTGGTGCTCAGAATCTTAGGGAGCCTTTTAAGAGATGTATGTATTTGTAATATAAACACGTAGTTGTGTGAGCTAGCTAAAGCCATGCTTACTTTATAATGGAGAAGTGGCACTGAATGCAGTATAGCTTGCAATATCCACGAGGGATATATATTCACCTGTGATTAACCTTCCTTGGCCATTAAATGTCACAGTTGGTGCATACACATGAAGCAGAAAGAATATGTATTTGTTGGTAAAAAGGTGACTGAATGAAAGAAGTCATGAAATGGCATTTTTCAGTAGGTTTGTCATAGCTGGAGCATGGAGGAAAATTGCTTTCGGTAAATCTTGGCCCAACAGAACAAACCGCACATTTCTTTCCAGTTGGGAAGCCATACTCGTAGGCATAATGAAAGTATTGTGCGCTCTGACTTTTGCAAACTCCGATAGAAACCAATCTGCAATCTTGACAGATATGATCTTTTGCAGGATGCACTGTTCATTTACAGCAGCTAGAGACCTCAATTAATTTATGAACGAGAACAGTAAGCTGTGAACTCCCCAGCTCAGCCGAGGTGGAGATGTCCCTGTCTGAATCTATGTTCTGGTAATTTAAAAAGATTTATATAAAGCTTTTCTTTCATTTTGAGAGTAGATTAAAATTCTAATGGAAACCATTTGTATGCATTTGTTGAATTGAATAATATTTATTGCTGTATGAAAAGGGGAGAGGAAAAAAAGGAAAGAAATGCCGAAAAACTTTGCTAGCAATAAAGTTAGTGAAGTAGGAATAAATAAGTACAAAGGCAGAAAGAGCCCAAACCAGAAAGTAATACCAAGTAGGGCTGGTAGAAAACCCACTGTTTTATAAAAGCATAAGGAAAGCAATTTACACTTGTTTCTGAACAAATAGAAAATAGGATGCTACACAGCGTGCATGGTCTCTCAGTTCTTTAATTCATCTGGGGAGATACTTCTTCATGCCTGAAAAAAACACAGCTTCATCGTGGACATGTCTGCAGCTCAGAACATGCACTCTCTGGTATAGTTGTGATGTTTTTGGAGGGTGTATGTATGGTCACACAACCTATTTAGTTTTTGAAAGCTTATCATGACTTCAGAGCAGAAACCCCATTAAAAACCTTAAAACTTAACCAGGGGAAGTTTAGATTGGATATAAGGAAGAAATTCTTTACTGTAAGGGTGGTGAGGCACTGGAATGGGTTGCCCAGGGAGGTTGTGAATGCTCCATCCCTGGTGGCGCTGTTCAAGGCCAGGTTGGATGAAGCCCTGGGTGACATGGTTTAGCGTGAGGTGTCTCTGCTCATGGCAGGGGGGTTGGAACTAGATGATCTTAAGGTCCTTTCCAACCCTAACTGTTCCATGATTCTAAAGGGGAAGATATTATTGGGAATTATGCTTCTGAACCCAGTTAACTCATAACCTTTGTTCCAGTATGACTGTTTTGGTTGGTGTCAAGCTTTTGGATTTTCTTTTGATGGAATAGTTTACAAGCACCACATATCACATAGAGGTATATGCTAGTGCAGCATGACTGTACAGAGGACGAGGAATAAAGCAGAAGAATACCTATCCAAGAATTACAATAATTGTACTCGGCACTTGCCTCCTCTGAGCTATAATAGAGTCAACCTCCGAGAGTTTTGCATGAAAGGGAGCATATAAATATTTGAGCTGTTCCTGAAAAGACTTCTTGGTGAGAGAAATTAACTTTCATTAGCTAATTTGGTAGAGAATACAGGTACTCCTAAAGCTATAGGCAGTGCACACAGATGAAAAAGTATTGTTCCTGAAGACCTCAAAGCTGGGGTCCTGTTTCCACAGCTGAATGTAAAAGGCAAACTGTTGGTTTAGCACAGGTACAATAATGCAGATAAATGAAAGTACCTTTTGGTAAGGAGTGCAACAATTTCAGCTAACATGCTATACAGCCACATGCACTGGAATAAAGGAAGGGATGTCAGACTGGAAGGTAATACTGAGGAAAGGGCTAGCTCTCAGTGGGGTGGGCTATAGCAAGCAAGGATACACTGATAAACTGGTAAGATTTGAAAAACATTAATTCTGTATGTTCTTAATTTAGTTTTCATGAAGCATAGTCTCCTGAAGTGCTCAAATGTATTGGGGGAAACCAATATCAACCAATAAATTATTGTGTATTTTTTTTTTGGCCATACTTTACTCCAAATCTGTCAATTTAATTCTATCAGTCTAAAGATAAAATGACCCTTGCAGGATATAGACATCCTAAAAAGAAGGTTAGTTTTGATAATACTCATGTGCTCTAAAGGCTGGCGAAATTAAACTGGGACCAATTTCTGGTATTTTTTGTGCACATTAAATAATACCTTGTTTTATCTATAATTTCAGTGATGATCTGTTAATTTCTAATAAGAATTTTATCCTTAAAAAACAGGGGTCACAGAGTGTAAAAGAATAAGAATCTCATTAAAATCAATAATATTTTCATATATTTCTAAAACACATCAACCAAAAAAGACAAAGCATTATCCTTTAAAGTGTATCCATATTTTAATAAATGTTAACAAAGGTAAAAACTGGGCTCATTTTTGCAAGTAGCTGAACATCTAGGCCAGGTTTTTCAGAGGATCCAAGTGGCTCAGGTGCAGACTCCCTTTGATTCCTGTGCTCTTCTCAGTACACCTTAATAGCATTAGTTGAGCAGCTGCTAATTTGAACGGGATAGAATTGAGTCCTTGATAAATTACCATCCAACCAAGCTATCTAAAAGCATTTCTTTTCTGGGCTATCCTGTGGCAAAAGCACGTATAAATCACTATCCTTTTATTGTGTGACCCCCTGGAATGTAAATCTTTTCCTTCTGCATTTTAACTTACGTTCTGTTGAACTACACAGTGAAATATTTTGGGGGGAAGATGGTAAATTAACACACTGCATTTTCCTTCCACACACATTCTTCATTGCCTTCAGGGATTTCATTTGACAAAGGCCTCACTAATGGAAATGCAAATTTTCTACCTGTCATGGAGTTACTTTTGACTCTGCTGTTTGTCAGAGCAACACATTCCTCAAAAGCATGGTTACTTTGACTTCTCAGAAGCCAGGGGAATTGTGTCTGCAGCTACCAGGGTTCTGTCTGACCTAGCAGACAGTAAAGAACGTATTTATGTAAATTTGAATGAGAAATATTAGCCTATGCTGTTCTCTGCTATAAATAAAAACCCACATAGATTGAAAGCCTTATTAAGCTTTGATTTATTGTAGCCAGTCATCCATTTCCTGTTTAGTAGGGTTTTTTTGCACTTTAACAGACAGCACCTTCTTCTTGCATTTTCTACTGATACATTAGTGATTCTAATTCTGATAATATTCCATCTAATCTAATCTTATCTTGTGAGGGTTGTAGAAAAATACATGCATAACAGTGGAGAGATCCTTTGGCTACATGATTTAGTAGATTAGAAAATGTCCTTTGTCTTTAATGGTCCATTCTAAATAGAGCAGACAGCCTCACCAACATTTAAGTAGTGGAACTATCCACCAGAAATATACATAGTTTTAAGGCAGCAATTAGAAGAATAAGCCTCTGTGTGTCACATTCATATAAAAACTGGGGAAAAAAGAATGCTTTATATCCTTAGTAATAGAAAACCTTTTCATTCAGTTTTCAAGAATTTGCACTTTGGTTACTATCTAAATCTCAGTGGCCACAAAAGGTTGTGTGTAGGGCAAAACAGAAAGTGAAATACTTATGCCTTTTAAGTAGTCTGTAAAATTCTGAGTGACTAGGGAGATCCAGGAATTGTCCTTATATTAGTCCATCTGAACAATACTAACAGTATATTTTTACATAGCTGACATTCATGTTTTCAGCCTTCCCTAGTGTACTTTCTAGCCTAGCAATATGTTTTCTGACTCTTCTCCTGTTGAAACCAATGTGCTTGGGTAATCACACTTCTCTTTTTAATCCTGCTATCTGTTTTCTCTTACTTTTGTCTAGTTCTTTTCTCTCCTGGAGGGTTCCACTCAATTCTGTGAAATTGTAGCATTTCTTCATCTCCACTGTCCTTAAATCTTTCTTCTCTTCCTGATCCACTCATCCTTCATTACTACCATTTACAAAACCTCTCTCACCATCTGTGCTTCATCTCAAAGAGGAAGGATGATCCTTTCCTTCTCTGCTGCAGTTCAGCTCTTGGATGTAGGAAGAACCAGGGAAACTCATGGCTAGTGTTAATACCTCATCCTGGTAACTTCTGCAATTCACAATTCTCTCCATTCAAACCAGGGTCCTGTAGTGCCACGGTGCCACTCTTGCCTGAACAGGCAGGTGTTTCTTGTTGGCACAGTCTAGGTTCCAGTTTAGTTTAGTTTAGTGTAGTTTAGTTTAATGACTGAAGAATAAAGGAAAGTTGCTAAATGCCCGATGTATATGGGTGGATCTTCTTGCTTTCACAGGTCTTACGGTACAACAGAGAGCAAAAGATCTCTACAGTTCTCACATCATGATGATCTTCCGTCTGCACAGACTGGGGGAGACCAGCAGCAACCAGGGCTGCTCTTTGTGAGGGCAAGCAGGGGTTTCAAAGTGCTCCTTTCTGCAGAGAGACAATTCTACTGAAATTCAGGAGGCTTTCCAAGGCTGCAGTTGCAACAAAGTATTTACTTAGCCAAAGAGATCATGATGTTTCATGGTTTATTTGAATTATTAAAATGCAATACTGCATAATAATCATTATTGCAGAGCTTCAAGACACTTACTGACAATGCGGTCTTGGCAAAGTAAGTACTAGTCTTCTTAATGGATAGTTATTGCAACAGAGAAGGACAAACCTGTGCTTCAGACTAAGCTGTGCTTTCCAAAGGGGCAAAAGGTATTGACTGTAATATCGATTCCCTACAGATTTTTGTTGTTGCTTTATATTTTAAAAATGCTTCCCCTCCCCATCTTCTCCCAGCAGATCAGATGTCACTTCACTTTTCTTTCCTTGAAATAACACTGGAAGCAGATTGTTGACAGCTTCAGGCTTCTGCACAGTCAGCATTATAAGAGAACAGTATAGACATGAGCAAAAGTCAAATGGTCTCCTAGGAGCTCCAACCCATTAAAACAATTGCTAAGGGCGTAAGAGCACAATAAACATCTGTGGTTTGTCTCCCCAGCATACCACATGCCTTTCAGTTTGCCTCTGCTTGGAAATGGGCTTGAGCCGTCTGATTGCACCCAGATGTGAACTCGCAGAGTTCAAGGCTTTTCAGAGCTTAGATTCTGGTTCAAGGCTGAGGCTAGGAGTCATTGTAAAGTTAGGTTCCAGATCAGCACTTCCTCAGATTTGACAAAGCTTTAACAGCACTTTTAATTTTTGGCTTTGCTCTGCTAGGAATTGCCTCTTTGCAACCACCCTGATCTACTGAACAGCCCTCATTGGAAACAGATACTGTGAAGAAGAAAGCAAGCACCTTCCTAAGGTTCCCTGTGGACAGGCTGTCTGACAACGGACATTTTGTGAGCAATCCAGAGACCTTGGTGTAAGGCACCTGCCTGAGAACAGAAACGGAGTCGAGATAAACTGAAGGCCATGGATTAGGGAGTAAAAGAAACACCACCTGTAAGAACTCAGAGGCAGGCGGAGGAGAGGGGGAGCTGAGAAGTTCTGGGGCTCGAGTTCCCAGGACGGTGTTACCCAATCCTAGTATTGCTAAGGGTTAAGGTGCCCAATCAACAATTGCCAAATCACTGTAGCTGTGCTAAGAATCTCTATATAAGGTTGACACTTTGTCTAATAAAATGGCACTCGCTTGATCACATTGATCGTCTCAGCGTTGTCCGTGACTCCCGCGTCAACAGTTCCCCGTGCAGACTGTCTTCCTTGTGAGTAATTCACTGCTTTTTATCTAAATCAGTATTAAAAACATATGCCTTGCCACATAGTTATCAAGTTGCTGCTGCAGAACGTTTTATTACCTTGATTTTGTGACAAAATAAATATTCATATTCTGTTTTAAAGACAGACTTTAGCAATCTAAATGATACCAACCTTGGCATACTAATTAGAAAACAACAATTTTACATGGAAATGTTTATCCCAGCCCTATGCTTATACGAGAAACATCTTCCACTTACAGAATTATGATGTCTCATTAATGATAGCTGGCTGGTCATAATGAGGTTCAACAAAAAGAAAAGTGAACCAAAACTCTGGAAAACTCTGCTTTACTAACAAATGCCACTCATAAGTAATTCGGCCTCAAGGATGAAATATACTTTAGAGGGTTAAGCAGAAAGGAAATAAATTACATGTTACTTTAACTAAATTTAAATGATCTACTTGGACTTATGCAAAACAGTTGACACAATATCTTTGTCTCTAAACTGTAAAGGCAGACGGACTGCTCACTGAATAAGGAATTGGCTGGATGATTGCATTCAAAGATGGCTTGATGTCTGGCTGGAGACCACTAACGAGTGGTGTTCCTCAAGGATCGGTGTTGGGATCAGTCTTGTTTAACATCTTTGTCACTGACATGGACAGTGGGATTGAGTGCACCCTCAGCAAGTTTGCCGATGACACCAAGCTGTGTGGTTCAGTGGATACACTGGAGGGAAGGAATGCCATCCAGAGGGACCTTGACACACTTGTGAGGTGGGCTGATGCCAACCTCATGAAGTTTAACCATGGCAAGTGCAAGGTCCTGCAGCTGGGTCGGAGCAATCCCAGGCAAGGCACAGCTNCTTGACACACTTGTGAGGTGGGCTGATGCCAACCTCATGAAGTTTAACCATGGCAAGTGCAAGGTCCTGCAGCTGGGTCGGAGCAATCCCAGGCACAGCTACAGGTTGGGAAGAGATTCGGAGCAGCCCTGCAGAGAAGGACTTGAGGGTGTTGATCGATGAGAAACTCAACGTAAGCCAGCAAGAGAGTGTGGGTGAAAGCTGGATGGCTGTTCTGTGTGAACAGTGTCACAAGGGGTATCACCCACTGGTGGGTAACTTGAACAGGCATGATCGGTGTCTGCCTGTTTTGAAGTTGCACACTCAGTGCTGCAGCTCTGAAAGGCAGAGCCAGTACATCTTTCTAGCTAGGGACTGGAGATGATGCTGGATGGTAATGAAATATTGACTAATCCCAGAAGAAGGCAGAGTATGGGTAGAGGGAGCAAAGCAAACAAACATTATCTTTTTATTCTTCAAAGTTCTCAGCATAGGTATTGTTTAATCACAGTGCTGATCCCTGATCAACTGTCATCAGAAGAAGACTGAAAATAAAGAAAAGAGATCTTAGGATTGTTTCAGAATGCCCAGGGCAGAAAGGAGATGAAACCTGCTCCTAGTGCTGCAATGAGGGGTGGGGGGTCTTGTCAGCACTGTAGGGACAAGTTTAAGAGGATGTGAGCAGGGAGGATAATCACAGCACTCTGGCAGGTGGGGAGGCACTGCAATAGAAAAGATGACCTGCACAGAGTGGGTTACTGCCAGATGGCACCCAGCTGGGGGACTTAAGGAGACTGTGATGTGGCCTAATCAAATGCCTGGCACCTTTTCTACCTGCAGTGTCCAGAAAGACAACCCTCACTGCCAGTGATACAAAGGATCAGGAGTGATAAGACTGCCTTTTACAAATACAGTCTGGGCAGTACAGGTAATTCTTTTTCCTGGCTTTCTCTCAGTGATATTACCTTGAATATGAAGAAATTAGGAGAAGAATTGCTATGAGCTTTGTAGGCCCTTTATCGCTTTAATCTCCTCTCATCTCTGCTTTGTATTTTCCTGTCTGTTGTCATCCATCTTTGGGGAGGCAGTGACCAAGTTAAGCTAAACAACAATTTAGACTTGTTTGAAGTTGATTTGATTTCCGTTTACAAAAGCTGTCTGAAATTGTCTAAATGCATTATTTTAACCAGGATTATATTTTCTATGCAAATTCTGTCACCACCACAAGAAGAATTCAACACAGATCTATGGGATTTAGGGAAGGGAAAGAAATACCCAGCATGTCTATGGGCTGGAAAAGTAAACTGTATGAATTGTGTGATTTCCTTTCAAGGACATGAGGAAAGGGCAAGAAAGACTGCATTCTGGAGCATGTTCATGGCATCTGTTAAGGTTTAGTGTTGCAAGAATCTCTTTAGTTACCAGTTGCGCCTTCTGCATGGGTAGTGCAGAGCCTGCAAGTGCTGTTTGTGTTAAGTTGTATTGATTGCCTTGTGTATAATTTAATAAAGTTGAAGCCTGCTTTCTTTCCTCGCAGCTATACACTGCATCTGTCCTTGTTGGAGAGTTCCCATGGCAATCGTGGGCTGGATTTTTATTAGTTTGATTTATTTGATAAATGAATAGAAAAATAAAACAAGATAATTACTCAACAATGAATAGCTACCATATGAACACAATGAAAACTACACCAAAGGCTACTGGCAACAGGTAACACTTCTAGTTTAAAAGTATTGCAGAGATCCCCAGTGTAATTTTTTTGACCTTCATTGGCCTTTCCTCCATTAGGTGTCAGGCTCTGTAGCTTACCTAAGTTTCATTACATGCAATGAATGAAGTCTCATCTGGCTTCTGATGTTCATACCATTGTTGTTTAAGCAGTGGCAGCAGCTTTCTCGCTTTCATACTATTCAGTCTGAAAAGTGTGGGGAAGAAACTTGCCTTTTTTCTCCCTGGAGAAGCAGTAGGAAAACCTGTGCTAATAAACCAAATATCAATTCTTCAGCTGAGGTTTGCTCTCCCAGCAGACTATTACATGAACACACAGGTGGGCTGCTAATGCCCCCAGCTCACTCTGGAAGCCAGCATTGCTGGGAGATGTGAGGATCTGGCTGGGTTCCTGATAACCTTGGTGCAGAGGCGTGACACAGTCACCCTTTGCAAGGGGTATTACAGTGCAGCTTCTTTTATGGAAGAACAA
The DNA here is from genome assembly GCA_002631895.1 of Agapornis roseicollis. Classification (NCBI taxonomy): domain Eukaryota; kingdom Metazoa; phylum Chordata; class Aves; order Psittaciformes; family Psittacidae; genus Agapornis; species Agapornis roseicollis. The sequence continues at coordinate 74,107 of NDXB01022543.1, forward strand.
GAGAGGACTAGTCTGCAGCTTAATTGGAGGACCAAAAAAGTTTGGTAGTAGCTCCTAAGCAAATCACATCTGATGCTTAAAATATAGAAGCATATTTTACAATGTGGTTTGGGTCGATTTTCAACTCGCTGTTCATAGCCTAGTCTCCTGCTACAGTGTCACAGCATTTGGTGCAGCACAGAATGAAAGAGTTGCAAATGCAGCAGTGCATTCAACACTGATAATAGAATTTGTCTTGGGCTTCCCCAAGTACTTGCTCTAAGCTCTGGAAGCTGCTGATAGCTAACAGTTGCCTGGCCACTCCAACAACCAGCACCAGCAGAGAACTAGAGGAACCCCCCTGAACCCCTAGGACAGGAGGTGTAGAGCAGAAGCAACTGTTTCTGGACAGAATTAGTCCTGGGCTGTCTCTGCTGACTGCAGGGTATTTGTGTTTCAGTCAAGAACCATTTAAAACCTTAAACTTCAAATAAACTAACAGGACAAGAGAAGTATTTCTTCTGAATATTCAATGCTCTGCTGATCAGAATGTGCTATGCAGGATGCACTCAGTGGTGTTCAAGCAGCATACTAAGCTAGGCTTATAATGAAAAGTAGATATTGTTATCCCTTTGAAGATCTCCTTTTTCTCCAGAGTATCTCACCAAGTGCAAAACTTCCTAAGAGAATCTGCTGAATGGCTTAAGACATGCCTGAGTATGAAAAGCTTCTAAACTGATGTTTGGAAACTGGCTTCAGTGCTCATTAAAAGGCAGCTGTAATACAAACTAACATTTGAGGGTCTTATAGGGAACTGTTTCAAATCTCATTTCCATGAGAATTACCTCAGTACTTAAGTCTTCCACCAGTGTTGGTGGAAATGTTTTTAAAATTAGTGTTAAAATGTCAATGCCTCTGTGGTGAAATTTGTCATTCTGAGAAGATTCCCACAATGGCAGTCTATCCCCACCATTAGACTTGTAGAAACTGGGACAGCTGGGATCTGTTTCTTGTCTCTGGTCCTGGCTTGCAACTCCTATCATCTCTGTAAAATGTGAATAAAGCTTGGTTTCTTTTGTACAATGTTATGAGCACTTCAAAGACCAATGTTTAAAAAACCCCTACGTTTTATTAAGAACCTCTGTTATTCTCACTGCCTCCTCTCCTCTGTGCTGTGAAATATTGTAAGACCTGCAGCCTTGGAAGGTGCATAGGCTCTCTCAAGAGCCCTTTGCTGCTGTTTCTGAGGCCAGCTTGCCTAGTGGGAGCACTGAGCTGGGGGCCAGTAATTGTATAATTTCACTCTAGGAAACTTTTCACTTCTGTCTAGGGTTATATAATACCCTGGACAGATACTACTCTAGATTTATTATGACCTGAATCAGAAGCTTGGGAGGCAGAAGAGTGAACGGTTTCACCTTGGCTTTCCCCAGCAGAGTAGTAAGAGAATATGTCCAAAAATAAACAGGAAGAAAGCTCTAGATGGTGCTTCTCAGTCTGAGGAATTAGTAAGTGGTTTCTCTGGACAGGCAGATTAACAAAATTTGTTTGCTGCTTCTATAAGCATGTGGGGTGCACCTGAGGGAAAACTTGGTGTCCTGGAGATGGGGAGAAAGGATTCTGCCCCTCTGCCACTCCCACAGAGGCTTAGGGTGGCTTGGGAATGACAAGCAGAAGTTTGTAACTCTGGTTAGATGGTGGGAACAGCCCTGCACACCTCAGATCTGGTCTTCAGCCCATACCTATTCTTTTACCTCATAGAGATATATTAGGGAGAGAAGACCATGCCCAAAGGGCAGATGGAGAGGAGGTTATGTATGGTACATGACTGCTTGCAAGACCAGGGCTTTGAGCCTTCTCCCTTGCTCCATCACTTATGACATTGTGTCTTCTGTGCTTCACTGAGGTACAGAGGCTTTCTTCCTGCTTGCTGCTGGTGTTGTATTTAATCAGCGTTCTATTCTTTAGCTAGTATTTTCTTTTCTTCTTGTTTTCCACTTTGCTTTCCTTCTCCTATTCAGGATCTGATCCTGCTCCACCCTGTTTAGCCTCTATGTGTCACCAGTGCCAGGACACTGCTTTTGTAGCTGACCTGCACCATAACATAGGCTTGGTACATATGCCACAGGGTGAGATTGAGTAATGATTTTTGCTCTTGCCAGACAAGTCCCTGAAACAAATTCTCAGGGCAAGGTCTTTTGAAGTCCCAAACCTGCAATGTGGTGCAGAGAAACTGCTCCCCCAGGCACTGATGTTAAGAGTCACTTTGGGCAGGGAGCAAAGGTGCGTGGCTTTCTCCCTCCTCCAGCTCCTCTTTTATATGCAAGAGCCTTCTGGTCTGGAAGACAGTACAAAACCAAAGTTACGCTGTTTGGGCCATCGTCTCTACAGCCTCTGCCTTTACTCCCCATTAAAAATATACTCAAACCACCAACCATACAAGCACTTTTGTGGTGGGGGTACTGAGCTGGGATATACTTGACCATTAACTAATGTACTGTTCAGGTTAACTGATAGTTATGGGAGATTTTTACTATCATATGCAGTTGGGTTTTTTTGTTTTGTTTTTAAACTCCTAACCCTATATGATCCAGGAATTTCAGTGGAAGGCTTGTCATATCCTAACTGATCTTACAAATTTTGTACAGTACAAATGTTTTGGCAATGGAACCATTTTGATCAAAGGTTGTATAAATCCCATTAGTCACAGCAGCTGAACCCATGTGAATGCTCTGATGAGGCTTGTATCATCTGAATTCCTACAGTACCATTACAACTTGTACCTTCTATGCATAGATAGGCTTTTATTTGAGCTTCTCTGGCTGCATGGTGGGCTAAGACATGGTGTGATTTGATGCAATGTGTGGGCTGCAAGATCCAAGCTCATCAGCCTTTCTTAACTATGGGCTGTCAGCTCCACATCTGCCTTTGTCAGCTTGTCTCACATCCATAGCATTTTGGTTGAATATTTCTTGCCTGCTTGGACTGAGAAAAGAAACAGGACTCAGGAAAACAAATGGATTTTGAGCTTCAGTGATTTACTGCACACACCAACAGGAACAAGGAAATGCAAATCCCTTATTTCAGGTTTCTGTTTAATAACACCCCAGGCCAGCCACTTTGAGGGCACTATTCTATTTATTGGGTTGCTGAACTCATTTGGCCTTGTGCTTCTCAGCACCCCATGGGGTAAGTCTTAATAAGCCTGAAAGGTATGGCTTGCTGTGACTTGATTTTATTTACATTTATGTAAATATCACCATGTTTATTTTAAAATGACTGAACTTCTGCAGTTGCTGCTCTGGGGTAGTAAAGATTGCTGAAAGGACAGTTACGTTCCTATCATTTAAATCTGGAAGATCTCACTTAAAATCACGCTGTTTTCCAGTTTACTTTCTGAAACTGTACTGGTCTGTTGTCTGATCTGTACTGGTATCCTGCTTTTATTTGTAACTAATTGAGCAACTCTGGTTGGATTTCCAGTGACAAAAGTGATAGCTATCATTTCTTGATAATATGAAAAAATACAGTGCCAACAAAAAATTAAACTTTGAAGTACATTTTCTTTCATTTAAGTGAAACTCCTGAAGCCTGTAACTGACTATTCCAGATCCCTGTGTGTCTAACATCAGAGCTCCATCTTAAAAGGACAACTTGACTAGCCAGAAAAAGGAGCTCTAAGGCACTACAGGTGTAATGAGATAAGTCAGTTTCTGGCTTATTGTGTAGTGCTGGTCAGGAATTTTTTGTCAAAATGGTTTTATTTTCTCTAGTCAGGTGCCACTTATTTGATAGCTGTTAGTGGAAATGTGTCTATCAGTTTTGGCAGGCCAGTATTCTCACGTAGGAGAAGGAATCTCTGGACTTGGGCAGACACCTGTCTGTGGAACATCTTGCTTACCCTGGTGCAGCCAGCAGCCCTGCCTGGGTCCTTGGAGGCTGCTTTCAGTGCTCTGCTGTCCTGGAGACTTAAACTGCCACCTCTAATAGCACAGATGAGGAGAGCCCCAGGATGCTACTGCTTTCTTAATCTTGTCAATTCTGTTATGTGTTTAACTAAGTAGAGAAGAAGCTCTAAGCCAGAAAGGAAGCAGGTAACTGAAACTGTTATGGGACAGCTGCTTAAACTGATTCTAGTCAGTGGCATTCTATCCTTGCCTCCCCTCCACAACAAGCCTGGTTGCATGGTCCTATCCTTTCACCTGGGTCATGATTGTTTCATGCTTCCTGGAAGCATACCAGAGAGCTTAAATCCACAGAGAAGGAATCCCAGAGGAGGAGGGCATTTGGGTCCTCAGTGTGGCTCACAACAGAATCAGATGTAGCTAAATGCTAGCACAAGTGGTGGGAAGCCTTGGCTGGGAAGAGGTGGGAAAAAGGCATACAACTATCCCTTTGGACAACAGCAGCCCAATAGAATAGTTTAGCTATAGCCTTGCTCAGTACCCTGATTTCTAAGCCATACCTGGAACGTATATAGCTGTATATATACATATATATATTTGTTTTATTTATTACATTCAGTCTCAGACAGATGAAACACTGCTGCCAGTAACCAAGTGGTTAGCATGTGAGCTGAAAACATAATGTTCAGACTCAGATTCTGGGTTGTAAACTCATATACACCAGCAGGATTCCCTAATCAATAAACAAATGGCTACTTTGGGATATCTTGCTTTCTCCCCAGTGATTTCTCCCTGTGGAAAACATACAGATAGCTAGGCTCCATCCAGGTGTGGAATCAGGAAGTCCAACTTCTATATGGCCTATGCCTACCTCTTTGCTCCCTTGTGTACAGCAACCCTCCTCCTCTCTCTTGTTGCTGTTATGCTGCTGTCAAACCAGGCTAAAAAGCCTTGCAAGACCAGGAAACTTGCAGAGCTGGCAAATGGATCTGCATATGTGCTTCCCCAGAGGTTTCAGTCCCAGGAGCGGGGTGCAGCTGGCCTTGCCTGGAGCCAGTAGAGCCCATTCAGCAGGACTGCATCTAACACCTTATTTGCAGCATGTCCTGTCCGCCACCAGCTGAAAACCACTGTGTTGGGGACATCTGGTATGAGCTGAAGTCTGTGCCTCCCAGCACACGATGAGTTCAGTGGGATTACTTGTATGCATAAGGCTGGCTGATGCTGCCATTTTAAATATATATTTTCTTAAACTTAGCTAAGTGAGATTTTCTTATTAAGTAGAGTCTACATGTGAAGCTGCTTGCAGGCACAGGGTGCAAATGACCACTGAGCTGCTGAGGAAGGTAGCAGGTATTTTAACTGGCTCACTGCTAATTATTGCTTCAGTAAACAACAGCTGTTCAGATGCAGCTCAGCTTCTTGCTTTGAAAAGATTACAGTGCCCAAACTGCAGTCTGGTATTATTGAAAAAAGAAAAAAAAGTTATAATCATTTCACTCCCCTACTGCTACAGATTTTATGGGCCTTGTAGTGCACTGTTATGTCAGGCATATTAATTGCTAGTGAGTTGATGTTAAGCAAATGAAACAGCTTTGTGCAGGGTTTGGACACTTGGTTATAGACAGTTTAACAGCAGTCTTCTGGAGACACTCTGCATCATCTCAGGTTATTTTTCAGCACTAGAGGAATGGCTCTTTCAAAGCAACTATAAAATGAACCATTGCTGCCACGCAATAGCAGTAATAAGCTGTTAAGGTACATGGTAAAGCATGAGGTCAGAGGCAGTATATTCTTCCAGCCACCCAAGAAGTGTTATAGCAACTAATTAGTGAACCTCCTTCAGAGGCTATTGCTATTGCAACAGGAAGAATGAAAGGTGGAAAAGTGCAAGG